>JAOPUD010000002.1:14116763-14130490 GCA_027122715.1 Trisopterus minutus
GTGTGTGTGTGTGTGTGTGTGTGTGTGTGTGTGTGGGCGAGTGTGTGTGTGTGAGGGCGAGTCTGTGCGCGTGTGTGTGTGAGGGCGAGTGTGTGTGTGTGTGTGTGTGTGTGTGTGTGTGTGTGTGTGTGTGTGTGTGCAGCTGATCAGATGGCTTTCAAGGCGGGAAACAGCTGGTAGGAATCACACAGCACTACCCAAAGCCTCCTTCCGCGGAGACAGGGACTGCATGTAAACAAAGGGCAATTTAGCATAAACAGATGCAAACCTGTGTGATCACTTACCCGCTTCATTATATTAGAAATAAAGTTAAAAATAAATAATATATTTTTTTTTTTATGATATTTTCTTTGTGTGCGCATGAGTTTGTAAAAAAAATTATAATAACGATAATTGAATGATCGTCAGATCATGGAACTTGCAGAGAATCAAGCGATAATTAGCATGTCTTCTGATAGAGAAATCCTTTATGTTGCTGTTGCCCCAAAGTCTTAATGAGGCATATACAATCCCTTAGATTGTGGTGTGGGCCAAATGAAGCGAAGTGGTTAAATACAATTTAAATAGGGATTTTCTACATTCCTGGACGATAATGCAACACCACTGCCATGACTGCCTGCAAACCGAGGAACACAAAGACTCCCTCAGTCAGATCAATGAAAACAATGTGTATTCTCACATGATTCAATTCCATCAATGAGTGATTGGATACCAGTGGCTGCACGGACAGATCTAATTTCAAAAACGCTTGACTTCATTTTGGAATCCGCAAACACCGCCCTTCCAATTATTCAAATCTTTATCATGCTAACTTTTTATCACATACTTGAGGTTTTAGGAAGTCAATGTGTGTGCAAAAAAATAATGATATGCATTTTGTACACTTGAGTCAGCAAAGAAAAGAGGAAATGGACATGGAATGGGCAGACAGGGGGAATGGCATTCAAATACATACGTGTACAACATCGAGAAATAACACAAAAAAATTGTGTGTGTGTGTGTGTGTGTGCGTGTGCGTGTGCGTGTGCGTGTGTGTGTGTGTGTACCACTGTTTTGGACTGTCTGCGTAGCGATCCTTTGGACTTGACAGAGGAGAGGGTGTGTGAGGAAGACGAACTAGAAGCAATGGAGCCCTGCGGTGGACATGATCTCTCTGTGGCACAGTCTGTGGGGGCAAAGTGCAGGCTTACGTTATTTTAGTGCATGGTCCCTGGCTCTAAACATCACCTTGGCCATACCGCAGTCAAAAACACTGCAGCCCTTGGCTCTACAACCTCTAGGTAACTCAACTCACATTCAATTTAGCTAGCAGCGGCTAGACTGTGGACATTATCAATCACACTTGACCTGTAAACGTGTATATTACTTCACTGAAAACCAACCCATAACACATAGAAATGTGTGCTTATTTCGTCGATAGCAGGATTTATCATTTATTTTTTTGTATTTGTTATGATGGTTATGGAGACTAGCCTAACTAACGTAGACCTGGAAAATAGAGTCACTTGGTACTTATCCTAGTTGAATAAAATACAGTTGTAAAATCAAACGTCATACATTTATAATACTTAAAAATGTGCTAGGCAGCAAAGGCAGAATACTTTAATTAAGTAATGGATAAAACTATTCTTACGGCGGATTTCTTACGACCACTGCACATGCATTTGCAAGTGTGCATAAAACTGATTTTACCGAACTGAAATTAAATAAAACGAAGAGTCAGACTTTTTCAAATGGCTTTTGACAGGCTCTATTATTATATTATATTTCATGATCAATCATCTTCAAGAGAACACAGAGGGTTTTCCAAATAGATTGCCATGGAACACTAGGGAATTATGTCCAAATTTAAGACTCATTTCTGTACACATTTAATGATTTTGAAAAATCCTAAATGTACTGAACCATTACACCACTGATTACACTGTTAGCTCTAGAATGTTTTAATGAGAACTGTTCAATGCATGGGTGTCGTATTAAAAGTCTCTCTAAATTAATTGTCCCCTTGTAACCGATAATAACCACTGAGAACTCCCGCTCCACTTAATAGAACAAAAAAGTATTTTCTAGCAACTATAAAGTTACTTTAAAGACCTTGTTCGATAAGACGACGGATTCAACTTAGTCTTTTCATACGAGGTCTTCAAAGCAAAAAAAAGATATTATCTTTCTACTAAGTGCAGCCGCTATGTTGCATGCCTATCATAGAAATCTGCCGCTAGCATACAACAGCTCCAATTCTATCTCCGTTTTCACCCTGCCAAAATGTTTGGTAAGCAAGCTGGAAGAGCGCTGCCCCATCTCTTACCTTGTGTGGCAAAGTTGACCGCTAGCAGGGTGGTCAGGACCTTGCCAAAATGCTCCCCTGTGTACAAGCACTCGGCCTCAAAGCCCTGCAAAGACACCAGAGTCAGACAATGCCTTTGCAAATGGAACTCAACACACTAAGTACAACCTAGCACACGGGGAATGATGGAGGGGGAAAAGTAGGTCAAAAACACACATCCCCCCCTTACTCATGATCTCTACTTCCAAAAGCAGAGATGGCAGCAGGGATGTTTACTTTAATACAGATGTACGAGAAGGTGGCTGCTGCAGCGACTGACGACGCACACAGAGGAAGACATACTGGGCCTACTAGACTGCAGCAGACAGAGAGAGTGGCATGCAACGTGACCCATATTTTGTGAGCTACAGATTTGGGCTGAAACGGTTCAGCTACTCCTTCGGGCTTTGATGTGTACATGATGACATGGTCTGTGTATTGTGCACATGCACTCTGCCACATATTTTGCTTTATTTTGATAAAAAGGTCCTTATTATTGGGTTTGAGTGGAAAGGCTTATGTGTGTCAAGTTCTCACTCAGCGTTTAAATAACTGGGGTTATTAAACAATGCAGTAATCTTTGTCATAATATAAGCCAATATAAATTATGTACAAAAAAATTATGTGTCACCTTTGAAGGTATTTATCTTTAAAAATGATCACCATAACATTATCAAGAACATGCAAATACAGTAGAACACATCACTTCAATGATACGTTAGCAAACAAGCCATGACAGAAATCCAAAAGAAGTAAGTTGCTGGGCCTCTTCCTCAACATTACATCTTAAAATTGGACTGTATAAAGATTCCAATGCAGATGTGCATGATCCCCACTGGCCAAGGCTTGACGCTTTAATTTTAGTTTCAATGAAAAAAGTCAAGCCTCACTGACTTGAGGTGGTGAACGAGAGCCACAAGTCATATTGTAAGGTTTGCCAAGGAGCGTGGGCCCTCAACAGCTGCCACTGCTTCCCCTCTTCTATATAGCCACAGCAGAAGTGAAAGTGGGATGAGTGCTCTCTTTGTGCAGTCACATGACAATTAGGGCCATGGCTACGAGAACGAGCTGGAAAAAAGGAAAAACTGACGCTAACCACCATCACATCACTGGCCAAAGTACTGGGCAGGGCACCACAGAAGAAAACGGTGGGATGATGGAGGCTATATTTGACAGTGGCGATCCAGAGCCCTGCTGCCCATGGGCAATCCTGCAGCCACAAAGAATATATATAATTATGGACTGGTTGTGGGATGGTGGGCGAAGGCATACGGGACCTCCCAAACATAACAAACCAACCAGGCTGAACAAGTGAACCCACTTGACTCGCAGTGAGCACATCTTGCTGAGTCAATTACTTGTTTAAAATCCCAAAAGGTACTATTTATAAAAAGGGTGGAGAATCCACTGTCCAGTCTGGAAAATACAGGGAGATGGACACATGAAAGAGAAAAAAATATATATTTTCTCTCCACGCACTAAACATCTGCAGACTGCAGTTCCAGAACATACTTCCCATAATGGACCCTGCAACTAAAGTTACTCAATAAATGCAATGTGTTTGGGCTGTGAAGTTGGTCCACGAGGGGTGACTTTGTTCCGTGACATAAATACGGAATAACAACCACAAACACAAAAAAGTTCCCTGACTGACAGCACGTGGGTATAACACCAGGCCTGGTTGACACATGGAGGTGTGATGACAACAAAGGTTAACCGAAGCACTGAGCAGCAGATCAGAACGCGTGATTGGAGACTGGAGTCATAGTGGGGGGAAAGTAGGGAGTGAAGAAATAATAACAGTGGTCATTTGAACGTCAAAAGATTACGATAGGGTGAAATAAATCCTGAAACTGTAACTTACCTCAACTTTCAATGACGTACATCCTCTTAAAAACTCCCGAATATTGGCTATGCAGTCAGCTTCGGTCCTCGGGTCTTGAGAGTACTGGACAGGGACGTGAAATAAATATATAAACACTACATAACCTACCTTGGCGATAAGATTACGTCTGAGGGGGCCAACAATATATCAAACGAGACCCGGCGAGCAGACTGTAATTTTGTAATCACAGTGTCCAAAGGGGGGAGGACGGCTGCAGTAATTCCCACTAGTCTGTAGGGCTTCGTCTCCTCCATGCAGGAGGCTCAACCATGAAGCCGCTACCGCTTGCTCAGGGGGCGCGCGATATTTTCCTTCGTAGGATAAGTCTGGGATTCTCGCCTCTGATTGGTTAGAATGGCTCTCCTCCGATTGGTTATGGTTAGGGATAGCTTTAAGGAAAAGGGGCAACCCTTACCCCAACCCCAAAACCCAAACCTGATCCCTAACCATAACCATATACTCCACGCAAACAAGCTAGGACTAATCGAAACACGATCTAAAGGCGAGCCCCTTCTAACCAATCAGAGGCGACTGTTATCCCAGACCTATCCTACGAAAATAAATATCGCAGAAGGGGGGGGGGCGCGCACCGGAGTTAACAGCATGCTAGGCGGAAGTGACGTTTCATCCCTCCTGCAACTGTTATTTATCATTCTTCACCTTCCACAACTTCTCAAGTGTCGGTAACGACGCGGGGCCCGAATAAAAAAAAAGACGTCGACGTCGTTCAAAGTAGCACCGAATCGACACTATGCCAACTTGTTTGGTCTCGCTGTCTGCGTCCAGCGGCGAGCTGTGTAGGAAGTTGCAGTTACGAACACCTTTTTTTTTTTTTTTCTTCTTCCACAAAACATTTTGAGGGTGGCGAAGAATGCGGAACGTCTTCGCGTAGACGAAGAGTGCATAAATAAAGTCGTCCTAACTGCGGTGTCCGTGTCGCCCATCCCACCCGAATGTTGGAACAAACCGATCAAACAGACACGATGAAAAATAAACGACCGCGTAGTTCGTGTTTCTTGCTGGTGTACTTTAGATCAAACCACTCCCTTCTTCTACTACGGGGACTTGGTTTGTTTTTAGAAGGGACGATTAGGTCCACATGTCAACAAACTTCCAAAAGAAAACCAGGGCCTGGCTGCACTCACCTTGGCAGTGAAGCCAGGTACAACTCGCTCAATTAGTTTGCACACAACGACTCCATCCTTCAGCGATGTTTTCAGAAAGTCCTCCGGGTCCGCTATGTTCTTTTTAGGAGAACTGAGCACTCCCAGCGATATCAGCCAAGTCACCGTCTGCTCTTCGGGATTCATAGCGCCGAGTGTTGAACATTATCTAAACATGCATTTCAAAATCGGACGTCTCTTTTTCCGCATCAATGTATGCAACTCACATCCGCAATTCTGCAAGAAAAAACGTGCTGCCGGACAACAGACTGATGATCACCCCTACCGGCGAACAGGGACCTTGCACCGGCCGCTTATTTGAAACCGTTTTTATGATCGGTGTGCATAGTTCTTAAAAGAAAACCATGCTGTGTACCAACTACTAGCAAGTCTGTATCATAGTAAAATCTTGATGACAGTCCCGACTGCATATTGTTAATATGAATGAGACACTGACGAATACATTTTCTATAGCTTTTTTTTAATTCAACAATCCACATCTGAAATAAAAAAAAGTAGCAAATAACTGCATGCAACTGAAAATATCGATACATTACGTGTTATGGACCCATTGGTAACTACCATCTTTGAAACTAGTCTTAAATTAAATTATTTAAGCGATCAGTTTGTTTGGGATCCATCTATATTTTAATATTTTTTAAGAACATTAAAAAAAGCCATTACATTTACAGCCACCAGTCAAGACTTGAGCTTTTCACTAAAACAGATTTAACTTCAATGAATGCACAGGTTGTTTTTGAATGTTTTTATAGCCTAAAGATTAGGGCCAAATGCCCAAAACGGGTTAAACGTGAACAAATGAGACAAAACACATTTTAATGCTTTTATTTAAGAAAAATATATATTTGAATTGAGTAATCCTTCATTTGAAAGTCTTCCATCCTTGTCACTGTACTTTTGATGGCCGAGGACATACCATTCACCGCAGGAACAGACCTACAGCATGGCACAGCACAGTTAACAGTTGAGAGCGTTTCAATCTCAAAAGGCTATACAGGATAATTATGTACATTGAATCACATTTACTATATCGTCTTTTAAAAAAAATCTCAATTAGGCACATAAATTGCACCCCCTGGGTACGGAAAACTATTTAGCATTGGTTTACTGAAGGATACGTTAATGGTTGTGCAACACTTAATTTTTAGTTGTGCATTAAGCAAGAATCACACATTAACACTACAGTTAAGTCTACCGTTTAAACAATTCTAGTTTGGGGACATACCCGTTTGCAGGGGTTTGGCGGGGAGGCCTCTACTGGTCCAGCCACTTGAGGACTAAGGGCCGATATGGTGCACAAACCAAGTTCATCTCAGCACACGGCTCATCCTGCAAAAGAAGACCAATATCAGCTCATAGCCAACAGCCAATCAGGTATTTCCAAATGTCTGAAAACAACCCCATCAATGGTCCGGTCCAGTTTATTTGGCACTTCACGTGTTAGGCTTCCATTTTGTCATCAAGGAGTCGGTTCGGTCCAGGAGTCCATTTGTTTTGGAATTTGCATGGTGGTAGGAAAGGCTTTGAAAGTGATACAATTGCTTTAACTGATCTAAGAATGACAATTTAGCACATAATCCTTTGCTAAGA
Organism: Trisopterus minutus; assembly: GCA_027122715.1. Lineage (NCBI taxonomy): Eukaryota > Metazoa > Chordata > Actinopteri > Gadiformes > Gadidae > Trisopterus > Trisopterus minutus. The sequence continues at coordinate 14,123,749 of JAOPUD010000002.1, forward strand.
AACTACAAAATGTCCTGCGACAAAAAAAAAAAAAAAATGCTCTCGTTAATCAGATTTTGTTTAGTCTTTCTCGAGTTGTGCCCTGCAGCAATCTTGGAAACCGTTGGCAAGTTTGGTGTCCGATTCTCATTGGTCCACCGAGGACCAGCTCTTCTGTTGACAATTTTGGTTGGTGAAAGGGCTAGAGGTTAACCCTAACTCAGTTGGGAGTTTTCAGATTTTTTGAGGTATGGGTGGGCCATCGGCTGAGAGTAGGGATAGCAATACAGGACAATGAGAAACTGAGTTACAGACGAGAAACAAAGAGGTTTGCTTTGCTTACCAGCTGCTGGCTTATCAGTTGAGTTGCATATACTCGAGTTTGGTTGTTGGGGTCTTTGGTTTGGTGGGATGAAAGCCTTCATACTTTGACTATGATGACGGATCCATTTCCAAGGAAACATTCAGAAGATGTGACTTTTGCTTGTTCCCCATGGAACAGGAGGACCAGTTGAGAGGACATGTTGGTTTAGAATTACCTCAGGTCAGCAGATTAATTATTCAGGTAGGAAAAGTTTCAACTAAGCCATTTAGTGCAGTTTGTGGGGTAACAACAGGATGCTTACTTAGTGTCAGGTTGATATTACTGGTAGTGGTTTATAAAAGAAATTAGCTAAAAACAATGTCTGGCCAATAACTTTATTGTAGGAAAGCAACAACTAAAGGGGCAAAGCAGATTTTCACAGCTCTATGTAAAAAATAAAAACATGTGACTGAACCATTACACTGGCAGCAGAAATAATACGTATATTTATAAAAAACGTTGAACACTTAACTAAAACCTAATGGTAAAAGTGGGAGGAAAGACAGTGGACAAGCGTCATACTCCACAGAATTAGACATGGCAACGGGGTTAACTATGTCGGCCCCTTCCAGAACTTTGCTCCACAACACATGTAACTTTACAGTGAAAAAGAACGCTGTGGCATTCATCCCGATTGTCCTCGTGTTCAGTATCTGCTGCGGGCCATTCCTCTATCCACCCGACTGCCCCCGCGGGCACCCCGGGGGGCGCCGCGGCTTGAGCCGGCGTACGAGTCACGAGGAGGGTAGCCTCTCTCGACCGGGGGAGGGGGCCCCCGCTCGGGCCTGCCCATGCTGCGCTCCCCACGGCTAGGCGGATAGGGCTCGCTGCGACTGCTCGGGTAACTGTCACGACTGCCATAGCCGTCTCGGGAACTGCTGCCATAGTCGTCATAGCGACTGCTTCCACCATAGGAGGGCGGGGGGCCCCGTGAGGGTGGGGCACTGCGAGAGTTACCTGCAGGGTCAATGGGGTCAGGTAATTGACAAATTTTTCAACTTTAAAAAAATACACTTCCAATTGTCCACTTTTTTTTTTTTTTTTGCCAACAGACATTATGCCGTTTTAGAAGAGTAACTAAACTTCAGTTTGTTAATATTACCCATATTGTCGTCACCGTGGGGAAAAAATGACTATGGGTAATATTTTACACTTTTTAGAATCAGGCGCACACAATTGAACAATCTTTCCCAACTTAAGGTAAGTGACATGGAAAACGGGGCCTCTTTCAGCATGCTGTTTTGAGTAGACATTGGTTTTTCCTTTATAGAACTCCATGGGTCAGAACTGCAGATAAGCATGTGGTTTTCAGAGTTTTCTTGACTTTTTTTGGGGGGGGGGGGGGATATTTACTCCTTGAGGGAGTGATTTGGAAAGCACAGACGCAGAGCGGTCCACAGGACGTTCCATGGACCTTTGAGATTCCTTTATAGATGCCCACTCCTGCAGACACTTTAACCGTTTGCCTTGATGCCTTTGACAAAAAAAAAAATCTTCTGCCGAGTTTTGCTTAAAATGAAACTGTAAAAATATCAAGTGACAATATCTTATAACTCAAAAAGGTTCCTACGTAGTTCAGGGAATATTGCGCTGCCTCCAAAAAGTTGTTAGGGAGGTTGGCTTTAACAACTTTCTCTTTGGAGGTTACAAACGTAACAAAGCGGCCCCTGTTTATTTGAGATTTGGGGAAATGGCGTTTTTCTCTTTTTCCTCAAGTCGATCAAGCAGTCCTGGTTTGGGCTGGAGTCAGAGGCTGTTCCCTTTATGGAGATAAATGGGGTCATGTCTTACCGTAACCATCATACGAGTCTCGGTAGGAGCCGCCACTCGGGCGCTCCATGTAGCTCCTGGGCTCCCGCCCTGCGCCATAGCCATCACGCTCACTGCACACAAGTTAGACACCTCTCTTACCTACCAAACACTCCAGACAGCCAAAGCATCATGCCCGTATCAAAGGGAGTTCTCTTTTGAATAGAGCGGACTGTGACCGGAATAAGAGGGCCATCTTAAATTGAATAGGCAATGCACTGCAGACGTATTTGTAACAGAGACTATGATATCAATACAAAACAAAGACTAGTGCGCGGTCTTGAAACAAATGCATACATTCGATTCAAAATGTAGTCCACAAAGACGCGCAATAGCTTTAAGTGTTTTATGTAGCACACACTGTCGTGGTGGCGCAAAAACCGAGGGACAGCAGAGAGGTGGTGTAATTTGAACATACTTGTATCCCCTCGACATTGAGCCATAGTCATCTCTGTTGCTGGAACTGGAGTACTCTCTGTAAGAGTAATCTCTGGGCGGGGGTGCATAGTCCCTCGAATCCCTGGAGTTGTAGTCCCTACTGGAGTAGCTGTGGAGACAGGGGTCGATATACTTTAATGGTAAGAAAAAAACAATGCCTGGTCAATAAATCAAATTATCTCACCATGATAGACTTTGGATCAACATAAAACATGTTCAATATATATAGATAAGGGACTAAACCACCAAATCTAGCAGCTGGGATTATTACACAACCACAGTTCCATACATATTTACAATACTTGAGTGTTTTTCATTGTGTCGACATTGACAGAGTATTCATCAATGAAGAACAGTGTTACAGAAGTGTTTAAATCCAGCATGGTAATTCCTAGTCTTTTTTTTAAGGTCATTAAAATTATCAATAGTTATCGATATCGATCAATATGATCAAGTTATATCGTGAAATGTCTTTTAGCCATATCGCCCCGGCCCGTCACGATACAGTCACGTTGAGCAGGCAAGCTTTTAAACCACACAACAGTTGTAGGGTTTGGTTACTGGATTCAATTACCTGTCCTTGGAATTGTAATGGTCATCTCTGGGTGATGGATAGTCGTCTCGCCTGGACATGGAGTCTCTGCGGGGGGGTGGAGGCCCATAGGGATCCCGGTCACTGGACATTGGTGCTGTAACACCCAGGGCAAAAAAACTCTTTAGCACCGAAATCTAACACATGGAGTCAATATAGAGAATGTTGGTCTCAGGCTGCAGGGTACATGCATTTGAAACAATTCAACGCAGAGTTTTTAAATGTCTCATAGTGGGCCTTTCAGGGGTGACCATACACACACACAAACACTAAGCACGATCGGTCCATAGACAGTAAATCTATACATTTTACGATTAATATTGACCCTTAAACACTACATAACATTTGTATTCATCTATCCATCTCTAAAAGCCAATATAAATTTGCAATACCTCCTTGTGGGTTAGGAAAAAAAAAAAAAAGGCCCTTCTATCCTTTTCATAAGACCATTTATAAAAGCAAGAATCCCGTGTGGAATTAACATAACCTGATTGTCGAACTTTCATGTTCCGTGCAAGCCAGCCAAAATTGATCTAACTTTTGGGAACATTGGTTAGCTACTAGCAGGTATACAACGTACACCTGCCATCAGCTGGCCAAAAGACCACATAGCATGCAAAATGTATTTAGGTGGAGATGAATGCATAACATAACCTCCAAAACATTTATGTAGGAAAAACCCTGCAATATAAACCATCCGTTTACTAGGAGGTGAAGCAAGGAAGCACTACTCGTATGCAAATACAATATAGATGATACGCGTTCATCCGTTGTTAGTTTTAGTGTTTGAACCGTGGATAGAAAAATAAATAAACCCCTGTAGTATTCCCCCCCACACTTACATGGTGCTGACCTCTTGGGTGGGGGGCCACCGTTGCGGACTGGGGGCCCTCTCTTCAGGGGAGGGGGGCCTCGGGATGACATCCCCTTAAAGAAGGGGTCTACATTCCCTGGGTTGTCGTAGTAGTCTTCGAGAAACAATAAACACAGATGGTCATAAGTTAAAATGAGGTACAACATATATATATATACAACTTTTGCCATATTATTTTGATTTGGTGAGCGAGGTGATCATATTTCATCACTGAAAGTACCTCTGGAAGGAGGTCCCCTCATGCCACTCGGGGCTCCCCGGGAGCCTCTGGGTCCTCTAGGTGGACCACGGCTGCGGTTGTGCATGGGTGGTGGTGGCCCACGCCTGCCTCCACTTTCAAACTGGGACTTTGTTGCCTGCTCCACTTTGATCGGCTTGCCATCGAGGGACTATTTATATTATTTAAAAAAAAAAGCATTCAACGACTAATTCTTCAACCCTACAGTACGACGTGAGGTACTGGCAAAAGTTGTTACCTTGCCGTTCATCTCCCGTGCTGCATCCTTCGCATCAGCTGGACTCTCGAATGTAACAAAAGCAAAACCTCTTGACTTGTTGGTTTCACGATCTTTCATCAAGAGAACTGAAATGAGAATTGCAATTTGCTCATTATACGTGCAACGAACGGTAACGTTTACCATTCAAGCCAATTGGGCCAAACATTGAAAGTAAGTCCTGAGCACACAACTGCAAAGAATTATTAAAAAAATAACAAAATGCCTGGGAATGGTTGAGAACTAATGATTGTAACTCTACTATGTACGAGTTGAAATAAATCACGCGTGTCCAATACACGTGACAAACGGTATCAAACACAAGATACACGGTTGACCTGATCACGAAACGAAGAGCGATAACTTAAACTCATCTAACCTTCAACGATCCTTCCATATTTGCTGAAGTACTGCTCCAGGGCCTTCTCGTTGGTCTCGGTGTTGAGACCACCGATGAACAGTTTTCCCGGTCTGTCCGCCTCTGCCATAGTGCACCGTTATAATGTAGAGCAAAGGCCTGCAAAAAGAGATGTGTTTTCATTGTTACTAGTAAAATACGAAATTTGTTATTTCATGATAAGTTAGTTGAAATATCTATCCATCGTCCCCCCCCAAGCGGAGAAAGTGGTCGTCTTATCACCAGCCCCAGTCAAACGGATAAAATGGCGATGGTTGAATTGGGGGGTAACGTTACCATGCCGATGTGACTATAAACACAATGGTTGCAACAAAACGACCGTGTATACTTGAAAAGAGAGGCGGGTTACCGTTTCAGAATGAATGCATCCACTTATTCAGCGCCGAGCTTGGTCCTTTCTGCGCTATCTCAAACAGACACTAGTGCAGGCTAGCTAAAATGCAAACATCTAGCAACGAGCAAGCGCGGTGAAAGAGAGCTCTCGGCCCCGCCTCTTCAGAGCTCTTCTTCGTTTGAGCGCTAAACGAGGGCGCACGCCATGTCGTTATACTTCCCCCTTTCGGCCAATAAGCGAAATGGAAAGATTAAGTCAAAAAGATGATCATGGGGAACTTTCATGGACCTATACAAGAAAAGAACGAGAAGAAAATAAAATAAAAAGAATAAAGAAAAAAATAAAGAACTTTACACGACGTCGATAAATATCGCGTCATGGTCACTATTTCAAAATACAATTTTGAAGAGACTGATCTCCATATATGGAGATATAGATAGATAGATCTATAGATCTCTATATTGAAGGGCGTTTCTTCTCATCTATATTAATTAACGCTACAAATCTTGGTTTCTTGCTGCCCAGTGTGATTTGAAAAAAAAAATATTGAAGGTTCTCATTCCATCAAATCAAACCGAATCACGCTCATTCCATCTAACTCATCGCATACAAGCTTTCTTTATTGGTCCATGCATGCAACAGACCACACAAAATCCGGTAATAGGTGGGTGCCAGGGGCGCTTCTAGGATTTGACCATTAGGAGGGGCTTAGCCCCAAATGAGATGTTACATTATGGAAAAACTTATTGGCTAATCGCTATGGGGGACATATAGGAGGTTGATGATTCGATAGGGTTATACCTTGTTCATCCATAGATGATAAAGAAGAAATGTAGGTTGGTCCTCAGATTGATAGATTCCTACCAGACACTGTTATCATTTAAATCAAATAAGGAAAGCTGAAAATCCAGAAAAAAAGATTCATAAAAATGGCTGTACAGTGTATTTCTGGCCAGCTGGCCATTTAGCTGTCTCTTAGAAAGCTGAAAGGCAAAGCTGCCTAATAGCAAGTAGTAAAATAGTTGAGGTCCCGTTAAGCAACTGTTAAGTAACAATGGTAGGCCTACAGCCATTTTTGAGATCGGTTCTGAGTGGGGAAAAAGCACACTACAAATATATTGTTTTTGATCAATAAACATGCAACAGTACCAGTGGTAATCAGTTTGTCATTAAAAAAAACAAGTTCGAATAAATTGACTCGAATCCTGGTCCAGCTGCGAATAGGGCGCTCACCTCGGCCTCTGATTTGCACATTGGTCTATCTAATAAAAAAAATCAAATCAATTTCCCTTTGTGTGTCGGCCGCTTTAAGTCACGTTCGGACGGTTGATGGTTGAAAGGTCGTGTACGTGGGAACGATCGTGTTTCCTGAATTTCCAGTTTGTTGTCTGTCTTTCTCTCTCTCTCTCTCTCTCTCTCTCTCTCTCTCTCTCTCTCTCT
>JAOPUD010000002.1:14580346-14592150 GCA_027122715.1 Trisopterus minutus
ATATTGTTGAATATGAATACAATTACTCGTAGTTGTAATCGTCTTTAACTATTCATATTGTTTATACTTGGGAGATTTGGAAAAACTTTTTTATTTGGAAAAAATTTAGGCACATGGTAATTTAGTGGGCTCATCTTAATAGTTTAACAACTAGCATAAATATGTCTACTATATGTGTTTTTTCTTTTTTTCTTTTTGCTTACAGGAACCCTTAACTAACCTGTCGAGATGTCGAAGTAAGTTGGCCTTCTGGCCATTTACTCTTTACACACAAAAACATGCTAAATAGAAAAAAAGATATAGATTCTGAATTACCAGGTTAGTCCCATTGTAGATTAAATACCACAGAGTTAAGCAGTGTTGGGATGCAAAACAGTTCCAGGATTGGAACATTCGTTCCCATCACAGCTTTAAGGGTCGAGGTTTAACATGTCAGAGCGTACTCAGTCTCCTTTGGTTTCAATGTCAATCCTCAATACAGTTGAATTGCCAAGTTCCATGACCTGCTAAGAAACCATCACACACCAGGGGTTACTGCCCTTTTAAACCCTTTTAGCAATCTCTACCTCCACAGCTAACTGTAATAACGTTGCATAAACAGTCTCATAATGTTAACTCTAAAAGTGGGAGGCATACTGCCGAAAAAGAACCTAGAAGACCAGATTAGGCTAAATCCCATAAATAGAGAAGAAGCCGGGATCACAACCTCCCCTCTGTAACGTCTTAGTATAAACATGTCTGACCTCTGCCTTTGGGCTTATAGGCTATATATATGTCCACAGATTGGGCAGAGTTCACCTTGAGTGAAAAGCAGGGGAGAGCAGAGAGTAAGGCCCAGTCCCAACTCTCTCCCCTTAACAAGAACACTTGCTTTGAGTGCCCTTAGCTGCAGGTCAGCTGCCGAGCTGGCTAGCGTTCAAGGGTTGATTTTAAGGGGAAAAACAGCACTCCCCTTTGCGCCCCTTAAGTATTGGGACACCCTACCCCTTCGCGGGAATCTAGGGTTAGGGCTCAAATCTAGGGGAAGGAGGAGAATTGGGACAGGGCCAAAGGCAAGTCTTAAAAGAGATTAGTGTGATGATGGTGAACGCTGCATAAGAACCGGGCACAAGATGTGGAATTAAATATCATCAATGCAATATCATCATGTAATATATTATAATATATTAGAACAATACATACAGAACACGCCGTCAGTTGTCAGATTAAGAAGCAGTATGAATGGAAACAGGATATACTGTACGAGATCACGGTGTTTTGTGATAGTTAGGCCCCTGCTTGTCCGGATTACACCATCGCCACCAGCAGCTGCTCTGTCGCTCTAATTACTAATCCACGGTTCACCTAGTGAGGGTGTGTAGTGGGGGAGGGAGGGGGTAGAAAAGGGTAGGGGATCACTGTAATTGGCTAATCTTAGTGATATTCTATGACCTCTAGTTCTCGCCAGGTAAACAGGAGCCCTGATCAGTGCTTCACTATCATGTAAAGCACTTTCACTTTTAGGTTTGAAACTGTTTTGCACACTATAGTGTGACGGCCTCCCTGCCTCAGGCTTCCTTACCTGATGTGGTCAGGTGCATGTGGTCTGTCGGCCTGTGTGTATGATTGATACTGTATGTGCCATCTCCTGTCTCCTTCTCCATCTCATGTTCTGTAAACCTCCTGCCCTGATATGCCCCCTTAAGAGTAAAAATGGATTGGTTGATTCTGCGACTGATGTATTGATTGATCGGACAACATCGTGTTTGGTGTGTTATTGGGTGAAAGTTAGTAAGTTCTCGAGTTATTAACAAGATGCTGTGCTTTGCCCTTTTCCCCCTTCTCAAACCAGAGTTTTCAAGAAGACCAGTGGCCACGGCGATGTAAGTTTAGTCTCGGACAACAACATGACAACCATACAGATTTCTCCCTACAAATGTCCATGAATTAACTGGTGTTTTTCGTCTGTTTTCCTCCATCCTAGTTGACCCTCTACTTGGGGAGGAGAGATTTTGTAGATCATGTGACCTCTGTGGACGTAGTTGGTGAGTAGCAAAGAGATTTGAAAAGGGTATCTGTGCTATTTCAAAATTGTAATCACAACATGCTATGTGTAGTAAAGCTTTTTGTATGTGGTGCTATAATTATGATATACCCAAATATCTGCATTGTCTAATTACAATTGTAGACATTAGAATTGGTGAAATTGGGAACTAGTGAATTTTAATTAATTATTAAAAGTATAATTTAAAAGAGTTGTATGCATTTTCTTTTAGCATTCCATTGCATTTTCTGCATTTCAACAATCCGTTCAAATGATGGGATTTAAAAAAAAAGATTGTGCTACAAATGGTTTTGAATGACATTGACATTTGACCTTCCCTTATTTGTAGATGGGGTGCTTAAGGTCGACCCTGCAAACCTCAATGGAAGAAAAGGTAACAGAATCTCCCCTGGCCTCTATAATCCTTCTCAGAAGCAGTTTAAGACAGATCAAGCATCTCCCCCGGACCATCCAGGCAGTACTGACTCCCACGTCCTTTGTCTCTTCATAGTGTTCATTTACCTCGCCTGCGCTTTCCGCTACGGCAGTGAGGACCTGGATGTCATGGGGATGTCCTGCAGAAAAGATATCTGGGTGAAGCGTATTCAGGTTTTCCCAGTCCAAGGAGGGGGCATTCCCAAAACCCCCATGCAAGAATCTCTGTTGAAGAAGGCTGGGGAGCAGGCTCACCACTTTGCTTTTGAGGTACAGGAAGGAACTCTATGAAACGCAACATTTCTCTTCTTGTCCTGTTCAGATTAACCCGAATCACATTTTCACATGCTGTTTTTTTTAAAAGTTATTATTATTAAACATTTAGTTGTTATTAACGTAGGAATTCATCACATTCAGAACAAAGAGAATGCGGGATTAATTGAAATTAATTTCAATGATTCATAAATAAAACCCATGACTGAATCTATTCACTGCCACTTTGTTTAATGAAAGAGTCCTTCTTTTTCCCGTCGGCCTGTAACAGATGCCTTCCAATCTGCCATGCTCAGTCGCTCTGCAGCCGGCGCCCAGCGACAGCGGCAAGGTACGTCTACAACCTAACTGTTGTTTCCCTCTTCGACACTCTCTCTCTTTCTCTCTCTCTCTCTCTCTCTCTCTCTCTCTCTCTCTCTCTCTCTCTCTCTATCTCCTTGGACCTGTAAATCACATGTTCTCCTGTGTGTTCCCCTCGCAGGCGTGCGGCGTTGACTTTGAGCTCAAGGCCTACATTGCCAAAGAGGCTGACAACGCCGATGAGGTCATTGAGAAGAAGTGAGTTTTCGTTCTCTGTTTTTTTTTACTCACGTTCATCTTCTGCTGCGTAGTAAAGTCGGCCGTACAGGCCAACGCAGACGGACTGGGCCTTCACGCTGAGTCTTCTTCTCCTCCTTGCGGTTCCCTTCTCGCTGCAGGGACACCTGCCGCCTGATGATCCGAAAGATCCAGTTTGCACCCGTTAACACAAACAGCGGGCCCACGGTGGAAATCACATCGCCAATTCAGTTGACGGCGTCTCTGGGAAAAGAGGTAGGCCAACGTGAAGAGGTTTTCACTCGTGTTCAATATGTGGTTATGTTATGGACGGTTATGTTACATGAAAGCATTCATTTGAACCTTTTGCTTTTAGAACTACTACCACGGAGATCCGATCACTGTCAAAGTAAATATCAATAATGACAGCGCTAAGGCTGTGAAGAAAATCAAAATTTCAGGTATGTAAGCAAAAGAAAAGACCAGGGGATATAGAGGCATTGTGTTATGCAGTAGTAGTCCATACAGGTTCCCCCTAATGATGAATATTGTTTTTTTTGTGTCGTAACTAGTTGAGCAGAATACCGCTGTTGTTCTGTACTCGTCTGACAACTACGTTAAGGCTGTGTGCAGTGAGGAGTTTGGGTAAGACTTCCAACATAACACATGCCCTGCAACAGGCAGGGGGGCACCGTTGATTTACATGCAACATAGTCATGTGATTGATCGGAAACTCACTCACTCTCTGTAAAACGGTTGTATTATATTGTTATACTTATATTTTGACTTATTTAAACTTTTCCATTTTCGTTCACCCGTTTCAAATTCAAGCAAATTCTAATCCATATCATTTTTGTTGATGTGCAACTTTCTACCAACTGTTCCCCTCCTCGCACCATAGGGAAACCATCAACGCCAACTCAACCTTTGAGAAGGAATTCACCTTGACCCCCCTGCTGGCCAACAACACTGAGAAGAGGGGTATCGCTGTGGACGGACGCCTGAAAGATGGAGACACCAACCTGGCCTCCACAACCCTGTAAGAACACGCCTGTTGCGCAGTCCCGTTCTCCGCTGCGTGTGTGTGATTGTATACCATCCACTTCATCTGGAAGCATGACTATTCTTACTTTGTTTTCCCAGGTGCGAAACTGGTGAGAAGGAGATGCAGGGTATCATCATCTCCTATAAAGTGAAGGTCAGCGTGTCTTTGTCCAGTGGAGGGTAAGGTCCAGCTATACACAATTACACCTCCTGCCTTATACCTGTTGGTTTTACTCTCTGTGCCATACTAGGCAAAATAGCTCTAATCTGTATGTCCTGCTATTCACAGCCTGCTGGGGAGCCTTACAGGAAGGTAAGAGAGACCTTCTTGATTAATGCACACGCATTCTTCTTCATTGGTGTCTTATGAATAGCCAACTGAACCAAAAAATATTATGCATTGTCGTGGCAATTTCTTAACGAGATATTGCGTCTAGGACAGCTGAGACTTCTAAATAGAAAAAGCACACAATAGTTGTAGACAATTAACCTATTTTAATGTATGCATACACTAGTCTCCTCTCTAGCAGAGTGGGCCCAGAATACAGTTTCACAGAGCTATTTAAACAACTTCAAATACCTCCCATCAAATCAGGGAAATGTTTACCTAGAGGACAGAGCGTTGCCTGTGTTCTCAACTCACAGAAGAATGCCGGTATATGTATTTTTTCCATCGCAGCATGCCGTATACATAAACAATTCATCTTCAACTTCTGTGTTTCAGTGATGTGGTTGCAGAGCTTCCTCTCATCCTGATGTCTCCTAAGCCAGCAGGTGGGTGCATTGTGCCTTATTCACCTGGTTGGCCAGCTTGGTTCTAATAGCTCGCTTGTTGGGAGAAGTGGATGTGGAATAACAAGGCGGAAAACATATGGGTTAATTATAGGTGGATGGTTAGCCTAGCCTCTGCAGAGTTTAAACCACTGTATATGTGCAGTGACATATCATAACTAATAATGACATTCTTTTATTCTTGTTTTAATCAATGCATCGTCTCATGTGAGCAGAAGTGTAAGTATAAAAATGTAGATGCAACACTTTATCATGGCATTACTTTGATACTGTGTGGGGTGGGTAGTACTAGTGCCGTGATGTGTGTGTGTAGCTTTACATTTAATTTTTAAACTCCCGTTTTCTGTGTATATTTTGATCGGCAGCAAACTGGAGTAAACGAGTCATTAGTTCAGGTGAGGTCCCGTTCAGTATGATCTTCAATGGGCACGGGACATACCTGCAATTGACACAACCTTGACGCACCCCTTTGATAACCTCTGTGATAAAAACATTTTTTTTTAATAAGAAAGAAAAAACTTTTAGCAGTTTTGCGACCCACATGTTATAAGTAGAAGTTTAAATGGCTCAAATAAAATCAAACATCTACAGTATAGATATTGCTTGTATTTATCCTCTTCAGGATAGTTACCTCTAGTTCAGCTGATATAGAGATCATACAGCAATAATATATGTTGGGTTTGATCCAGACAAGATGGCAGATGCAATGTGTCCATCCCTTCCCCTCCACAGAACGGATGTCACACTCGAGTAGAGGTGCCAGTTGACCAGAGATGGTTCTGTGTACCAGCGATGGATACCACCAGGAAAACTCCATAATCAGCCAAGATGGACACTTCAATATTACTCTACTCTACTGATTCTTCATTCAATTGGAATTTCTTCAATCACTTCTCCTATATAGTACAATTGGGTAGCAGCTCTGAAAACATGCTTGTTTGAGTCCCTTTCTTTAGACCAAAGGTTTTCCATAGAAACAGTGTGTCTTGTTTTGTTTCTCCTTACAATATAAAAGTAATGTTTTGTAGAAACTTGTGTGTGGAAACTGTGTGAATTTTACAATTGTGTACAGTTCTTTTCAGAAACTTCCAGAAATGGATGTCAAGATGTGCAACTAAGAGAATAAATTCACTGATTCCAATAAACCTCCTATGATTCTTGTTATTATTGTAGTTCAGACTTTGAATTGGATTTGTTTTTGATGGTAAAAGAACAAATATAGTGTATTTTTTTTTTCTGGCAGTTCAATACGCAATATAAAAAATATTTATTTAACTATCAATCTCAATATGTAAACAAAACATAAAAAGTAAAATTATACAACAAAATGAAACGGCAATCTCAACAATACAAAAGAACTGTCATCTCAAATCGTACTGATCGTAACCAGTCGTAATGCACCTTGCCCCTCGGCAATACCGCGGGTGACCGCTGAGGGGCGCCACGGTTCGTCCATGCGCGTAACGAACCCACAGCGCCCCAGTCAGGATACACCGTTTTTCCTCCTCCACAGTCTCGCCTGTATAGCCGTTGTTTATCGTCAGTAAATATGTCAACCACGACCGGCGGCGGAGAGTTTGGCAACCCCTTACGGAAGTTCAAGCTGGTCTTCTTGGGCGAGCAGAGCGGTAAGTGCACCAGGGCACCGTCGGCGGACGCTGGCGTGTTATATAAATCAGTGAAAGCGACGGCTGGAGAGAGCTAGTGCACTAGCTACTGAACGCCACTACTTTTTGCTAGCCCCATCTTAATCGTGTCGCTCCGGTGCGTTGCAGGGGAAACACTTCCACGCTGTTAGTGCGGATGAAACGCAAACCCTAGTTTGGGTGAACGATCACAAATCGCAATAAAACGTCCAATTTACACCCCGGCGGCGGCGTCGTCGTCGTAGTACGGGTCGAGCGAGCTAGGCGTCTCGTCGCTCCCAAGTTGACAACAATCCCTCTGTTGGTTTCAAAGGGCAGCGTCATGGTGCGATGCTAACCCCTAAACCCCAAATGATTACGCACAGCCATTGAGATAAACGACCGCGGTTTGGGGGTATTCCAACCAGATAACCCCGGTTAGGGTTACGGAGCTCCCCCCGCGTCCAGCGGCGCCTCAGCATCCTCTCCGCCGCCGTCACCTCTGCGAAGGAGCTACCCGAGAGCTAGCAGCTACGGCTAACGCTGCACACATACGTGTCAGAATGTTTATTCGTCTCAATGAATCTGGGCGCAGATGCTAATCATGCTATATATTATAAAAAAGTGGATTCCGTGGAAAAACATGTTTTTGTGGGTGTCTTGGGACGGGATGGGGGGGCTTCAAGACATGGCTTTATCTCAAAAGCGTGACGTATCGGGATGCTATGCCTCGTAGCATCCCGTCTACCAGCGCACGGCTCGCTGCGTCTTGCAGAGAGAGCCACGTCGGCCACAGGAAACGGCCGGCTGTACGATCCACCCCCCCCATGTGCAATCAAACTGTCTATTGACCAAGCACTGCCTTGAATGGGACTGGTTTACATGCGTACGTTATGTTGGAATCGCTATCCCTTTTCTTACATGCACGACACAGTTTTTTTAGAAGCAGTCGAGCTACCACAATCACTGTGTTTCCAAAAGCCAACATTTTTGGACTCCACCCTATTTGCCAGCTCAGCGTGTGGGTGCGATAGTCCACAGAGCATCATCGATGTGCCACCGGCTTTCTCAACATGACGCAATGTGGGAAAATCAATTGGAGGATGCTTTGTCATGAAGTTATAGATTATCTAATTGTTTTCAGGTTCAAATCATGTTGAAAACTGTCTACTCTACAATATAGTTTGGGTCTTAAAAAAAAGTATTTGTGTTCAGTCATAGTATGTTCATGTGTGTTCTTTTTTGTGTATACAGTTGGGAAGACCTCGCTCATCACCAGGTTTATGTACGACAGTTTTGACAACACTTATCAGGTAAAAGGTCATTTTCCGAAGCTGACGTTTGTTGATAGCAATTCAAAACGTGTATTGCTGGATAGGTCTTAACATGACATACTTTAGTGTACATGTGACCTGTGAAACAATGCAACTATTAATGCATACAATTATTTTCCCGTAGGCAACAATTGGCATCGACTTCTTGTCGAAAACCATGTACCTAGAAGATCGCACGGTAAGTCAGCGCGGTTCTGCCTAACCAGTATCCCTCTTCAAATTGCAATGGCATTGATTCATAATTCATTATTTATTAGAGCCCAAAGATTCCTGTGTCTTTAATGTTCTTTTATGTAGAAACCATGCGCATGCCCATTTCACCAAATAATCTCCCAATGACACCGGACCTAGTCTATCGCCAATTGTAACATTTACAGTCATGTCGTTTATGATTTAAGCCATTGTTTTTTTTCATATCATTTATTTTTTATTTTTTTTCAATGTGTGCACTGTATTTGTTAATAAATCCCATGCCCGGGTCATAAACTCCACCCGTACCCCAAATGACCCTTGAATAACGGGCCATGTGCCATGTGGAGCACTTCTCCACAGTAAGACTGTGGTAACACAAGTGCGGTTGGCCACAGATCCGGCTGCAGCTGTGGGACACAGCCGGACAGGAGCGCTTCCGCAGCCTCATCCCCAGTTACATCCGCGATTCAGCTGCTGCTGTGGTGGTTTATGATATAGCCAGTAGGTATCGTGGCCTCGGCTCCCGTACGAGCGCGGAAGGGCACGCCGGTTCACCAGTCCGTTAGTTTGACTCGGTCGACACGGTGGTCCCTCGGTGATTTGGTGATGTCAGTCTCAAGAACTAAGAAATCAGCCGCCACACTTTGGGTTAAGTGTCTATGAGGACATGACCCATTGGGACTTCTAAAATTATCTTTTTCCTAGACGGATGACATACGCAATTAATGATTGGCATGGAAAAATACCCCAAGCGGCCTTCATTTTCATCTCTTCCATTTAAACGGATCATGCATGTTCTGTTGAAGGAGAATTGGCCACAGTCTTGGCACCCTTCGCCTTTAACACATTTTCCCCACTCCTTTGGGAAAGGCTATCTTCACCCTCGTTCCCTGGCTTGCAAAAACCCCTTTATCCTTCAGTTTCTTGATATTCTCTTTCCCCTCACCCTTTCTGCCTCTTCCTCCTCCTCCTCCTCCTCCCCCGTTCTAATCTTCAGGTCAGGCTCCAGCTTTGGGACACTGCCGGACAGGAGCGTTTCCGTAGCCTTATTCCCAGCTACATCCGTGATTCCACCATCGCTGTTGTGGTTTATGACATCACCAGTGAGTCAGGGCCGGAGCCCTTACTGTAGGGGTGTAGAACCAATGAGAATAGAGCCTATTGTTGCATGCAGTTTGTCCTTAACTGTTTCCTTGATGCTTTTTTTTACACGCACATGCTGAGATTCAAAACTACCCTGTTCTCTAGCGTGTCCCACTGAAGGTCTCTGCTAACAAACTAATATATCTTTCAAATCTTTCAAATATACACTCAAACCTTTTAATATAGGGACTGGCTACTTGTTGCACATTGTTGCTAAGGCAACAAGTATATATGATCTGATGATCACATCCTGCTAGTTTATATGAAAACATGTTTCTCTCTTCCCAGATCTCAATTCGTTCCAACAAACCTCAAAGTGGATTGACGATGTCAGAACAGAGAGAGGAAGTGATGTCATCATCATGCTTGTCGGAAACAAAACTGACCTGGCCGATAAAAGGTAAACGGTCGTGGGAGATGGTTGGTAATATATCCAGTGGTGAAAGTTTCCACAGAATGAATAGTGTATGCATCAGAGTCACTTCAAACTGGGAAATACCTGGGTGCTACCTGTGTAGTTTCTGTCTGGACCCCCTATTCCTGCCCTCATTTCATCGATTTTCCTTTTGCTACTCATCCCTTGGTATATCACCATGACATCACACCAGATTTGCTATCTGTATTATTATTATTATTATTATTATTTATAAATTCATTTATTTATTATATTTTCTGTTTATTCAAGTTCCTTTTTTTTGATTGGTTTTCTCTGTCGTGGTCTGTCTCCCTGTTCCTTTTTTTTTAATGTTATTCCCTCCTTAATCCCATGCCACCACACATCCCCCCACCCCACCCTCCCCACGCCGACCCCTGGCGCCACCATGGCAGGCAGGTTTCTGTAGAGGCTGCAGAGAGGAAAGCTCGTGAACTGAATGTGATGTACATAGAGACGAGTGCCAAGGCTGGCTATAACGTCAAACAGGTTGGTGTCCCAACATCAGTTGGGGGGGGGGGGTCAAAATGCGTGTCAAAGCTTCTACTGGGGGGCCATAGGGTAGCGAGGCTCGATTTGAAATGTCTGGAAGGATTTCCTTCTTACATTGTGTTCTATGGATCTGATGTAGACTTGTTTCTCTCTCCCTCCCTCTCTCTCTCTCTCCCCCTCTCTTGAACGGTCTCTGCTTTTTCATCTCCTTTCAGCCCACTTCCTTTTCCCCTTTTTAGTTTTCTCTCTACCGCTCGCTGTAACTGTACTAACCTTATCTTCCCTTATCAAAACCAGAGTCTGTATTGAGCTCTCTTTGTTTCTCTTCCCCTCCGTCTCTCTACCCATCCTTTTGGCTCTCTCTCTGTCTCCCTCTCTCCCTGTCTCTGTGGCGTCTCCTTCCATACCTGTGTGTGCGTCCACCTTGCCCTCGCCGCGTGGCCCTGAGCAGACAGATCTCCACCGAGGGAGGCGAGCAGAGGGCTAAGGAGCTCAATGTCATGTTCATAGAGACCAGCGCAAAAACTGGCTACAATGTCAAACAGGTAGACGTGCTGGCCGCCGAGGCCCGTGCTCTCCTCCGCAGCTTTTTCCGTTTCCCCTCCTCTTCCCGTCTTGTTTTTTTCCCCGTCCTGCCGCCAGGATACAGTGTTCCTCTCCTAATACCCTTTTTTCCCCACATGACACATTTATAACAAGATCCACATCTGTTGTTAAGCGTTGATATTTTCCCTCTTGGGATCCCCTCCTTTAATGTATTGCATCTGTTAGTAGTTCAAATAAGACTAAGGACTGCATGGTAGCCGTCCCCTGATGCCTATTTGTCTTAACTCGACACTAAACACCCACTGTCTGCATCACATAGTGCGGAGCGTTTGTGATGTAACCGCAGCCCCCTAGACCGGTGTGTTCACAATGTGCTCTGCATCGTGCGTTGCAACATTGTTGAGTTCCTCACGTGTACCTGCCGTTTTCCGTCCCTCTCAGTTGTTCCGCCGCGTGGCTGCTGCCCTGCCAGGAATGGATAGCACTCCAGAGAAAAGCAAAGAAGACAGTATCCTTTTCTTGTATGCTCTAACCCTATTCTAACTATTGACATTGCTCTCGTTACCATTAATATAACCATAACTACTTTAAATTTAAAGCAGTGAAAAAGCAGAGCTTAGCGGAAAAAAAGGAAAGGGAGGATGCTTTGAATGAGGAAGTTGTGGTATGGTTTCCAAAACGACACTAACTAGGGAGACTGCATAGCAATGCGATTACACTTACAATACAAATACAGCAGCATATTTTCTAAATAAAAAAACGGACTCTTGGGTTTGGTCGATACAGCACAACAGAAGCACCATCAGTCATGGAAAATTGTTGATATATAGCTTACAGTGCTTTACATGCAATCTGCTGTGCTTTCACACACACACACACACACACACACACACACACACACACACACACACACACACACACACACACACACACAC
>JAOPUD010000002.1:14701152-14714112 GCA_027122715.1 Trisopterus minutus
CTTACTCTCACACACACACACACACACACACACACAATCACATACACACACAGATACAAAAATCACAGGCAAACAAGTAAGCATAAGGCAGTGTAGGTGTTGAAAGACTTTAGAGCTGAATAGATTATTAAGCTATTGCTGACACCCAACAAGGGAGTAAAGGAGGAAGAGTGAGCGAGAAAGAGAGAGAAGAGAGAGGTGAAATGAGCGAGAAAGAGAGAGAGAGAGAGAGAGAGAGAGGGAGATAGAGAGGGGTGAAGTGATAGCGAAACAGAGAGAGAGAAAAAGAACGAAAGAGAGAGAGGGATGAAGTGATAGTGAAACCGAGAGAGAGAAAGAGAAAGAGAGAGAAAAGAAAGAGCGAGAGAAAGAGAACAAAAGAGGAAGCGAAAGAGAGAGAGAGATACCGATCTTTCTGAACCAGTTTGCATCCTCGATGCGTTGTTCAGCAGCTTCAGGCCCAGTGTTGGATTGGGAAACTTTCTGAAGGGCTGATTGTAAATACAATACATGTATCACAGTGTGAGCAATATGAACAGTAAACAGCTACATATCAAAATAGTTGTGTGTCCTACTCACCCATTTTTAAATAGGACAGTAGGACCTCCAGGCGTACATTTCTACATGGAGGAAATGTTTTTAGATGGTGGTTATTTTCCCCTCAAAATAAAATACACCAGTATCCTTACCCCTCTTCATCGCTTGCCACTTCCATTGTGGAGAGCAGAAGTCGAACCAAACACCTGTGAACAGAGAGGGGGAAGGAGGGAGGGAGAGAGGGAGAGAGGGAGAGAGGGAGTCTGTAATGGTGACCTCCTTTCTTTCACCTACTAACTATTGTACAGAGAGACACACTTTCGCTGGAGAAAAGTGGGAATATATGTCAGTGGACCAGGGCCCCGGTGAGGAAAACAAATGGGAGGCCATTCCCAAAGCAGAGGGAGTCATTACATCATTCTGTCATAACAGCCGTAAAATAGTCGAGCTTCCAAATAAAATACAATCAAATAAATAAAAACACAGAAATAATTCTATACCGATAAGATTAAATCATCAGAATGTAAAAAAACACGTGAGCCCAATAAAGAAACCACGACGGCGACTGTGTTCCGACCGTCACTGACCTGAGCGCAGTCAGAACCTGAGCCTCCTCCCTGGAGTTCTCACACAGAGTTTCCAAGGCCTTCATGGCCGTGTCCTGCTCCTCGTTCTGTCACGGAACCAATCAAACCACAGCCAATCAGCATCCTCCAACCAGTTAGGGCTGGCTTAAGTGGTTAATCGCGATCATACAGGAAACACAAGATACGAAACGAAAGCGTCGATTTTTATGACTCTACATTACCGAAAACTAAAAGGTACTAATATCCAATAATATTACCATAAATTATGATATCATAGATGATGTTATTTCATGTTGATTGACAGTGCTACAGTACAATAAAGCACAGGATTCACCCGCACCACTGACTTATAGGGCTTGTACTTGAATGTCCCAGGGGATTTTCTGTGAGCAATACTCCACACAGCCATATTAAGAGGACCTAAGAGGACTTAAGAAGAAAGAAGTGAAAACTGTGTTCTGCCACGAGTCTTGCCACGAGTCTTGCATGAGAAACGCTGTGGCAGTTTCAAACACAACAATGACTCCCCACAATGACAAATCATTCCAAGATTAATGCGCTATGAGCTAATGAGCTAGCAATGGCCAAAAATTTTTATTCAATTCAATTCAATTGTATTTGTATAGCCCTTAATCACTATTACAGTCTCAAAGGCCCAAGTAAAAAACATATATATAACCAACATTGCAATGCTCCTATGCATGCAAAATGTGATGTAACATTGCAATGTACAAGCCCTACACATTCATTCAACCCATAACAGTGGCTCTAGAAGCGGCAGTGGTAGACATCACAGGCAAGTGTCTGTGACAGTCAATAGGCACATCCTGCATCCAGGTGCAGAAATCACTATTTGGCAGCCGCCCAGTGGAGGACAATCAAGCAAACGCTTCATTCATCACTTTTAAGCACTGCATCTAAATGGCTCTACTCACCTCTATCCTACACTTCTACCCACTTTCACCCCCAGCTCTGCCTGTGTAGATCTACCCACTTTCCTCCCCCCCAGGTCCACCTGTGTAGATCTACTTTTATGCAGGCATGTTGGAGGTTGTTTGGCCCCCTGATCAGCGAATGACCTCGCACGTGAGTGCATGGAAGCGGTGGCAGCAGCAGTAAAAACACAATGTATGTAAAAGCATGCAACTAACTGAAGATGCGGTGGCGGTTATACAGCGCTTAACATACTCTAAATGCCCCACAGTCCCACGTCTCGCGTTCACCTGCGCAGACACATTTGTGTCACGAACCAAATCCTTGACTGTGAAAGACAGCTTGTCAGGAGCAGTTAAAAGGTTGCGTTATTCGCTTAACACCTCGGCACTTATATACTGGGGAGGAGCGTACCGGCAACTCTTCTCCATCTGCATGGGTCACTGTGTTTACCGAATGTCTTTTCCCCACAAAGGACCCCGGTGAGCCCAGAGTGGTGCCAGTGTGGAGATTACCTCCAGAGCTATCTGTGCGGCCAGACTGAGAAGACTGGAGGCAGCGTTCTCGCACACCAGCAGCCTGTCCTCACGGCTCACAGGGCTATTGGCTAGACGTCCCATGGCTGTCAATGCTTCCGCAGCTGCCATGAAAGAGCACATACCCACAAATATACATGTGAAGTAAAGTAGTTACATAACGTGTACTTTTTTTACACCTTATGAGCTATCGAAAAAAATCTGTCACCTTTTTCGATATTTTTCTCCTGGATGGCAATTTTGTAAACACTGAACTGAGTGAAGATGCTGTCAGGGTCGCATCGCTCTGCCTCCTTGATTGCATCTTTTGCCTGGAACAGGGGGTGTTATACGTGGTGCGGCAGTACAGAAAGACCATCAGTATATGGACATTGTTCCCCATTGGTGCTGTGTGCCCCAGCTGGTGTATTTTAGTTAGCACTAAAGTTGGCACTACAGACACTTTGTGTACCAGTGTACCACTGTACTCCAGTATCCTTGCGCATTTATTTAATTATTTTGTGTGTGCTTATTTACTCTGGCCAACTCGTTTTTTTTAATGTTATAGATAGTATCCTTTTCGACAAAAATGCAAAATGGGGGCTGACTGGTTAAACTAATTGAGGAAAGGTTGATTTCCTGGCCTGCTTTGTGTCCCACTGGCCCATCACCTTGTCCAGCTGCTTCAGCAGGAGAAAGCAGGAGGCTCGGTTTCTCTGCAGCTTGGCCAGGTTGGGCTCCATCTGACCTGCCTTGTAGAAGCTCAGCGAGTAGTTGTACCACTGCAGAGCTTCAACATAGTTCTTTGCCTGGCAAGGGGAGCTGGTGTTACGTAACTGTGAGTTTAAAATAGACGGTTTAAAAGTGGACAGGCTTGTTCAGTTTACCTCAAAGTATTTGGCGGCCTTGTCCCACAGCAGCAAGTGTAGGCTAACAAGAGACTGGGGAGTCAGTGGTTTGCCTGTGTAATGACCTAACACAGGGGAAAACAACACAATTCATCACTCATAGGGCAACCCTAGGCTAGGCTCACTGCTGTGTGTACACTGGCCGTTTTTCAGAGACAAACAATGGCGTCAGAAGGTACCGGTGATGATGTCCTCTATTTTCTGTTTGCCCAGCAGCTCTTTGCCTCTCTGCAACAGCAGCTCAATGTGCAGGACAGAAGCAGCACTCAGCTCGGGAGAGGCCTCAAAGTGCCGACACACGCGTTTCAGATAGTCAAACGCCAAAGTCTCTCTGGAAAAACATAGTAATGTACGTTCACTTGGATATGCATCTGTCGGCATGTTACGTCTTTTAAACAATTATATGCATCTTGTACACACATTTGTCAATGTGAGTGGATGCATCTATTTGTGTTTGTCTGTTTTACCGGTCCGCAGACATGAGAAGTTTTACTGTGCTGAGACTGACTTCCAGAGGAGCGTCAGTCTCCAGTTGCTCATTCACCCCTGAAAAAGGCATGTTTTAATATCTACATCACGTTTAACGCCTCATTGTTTAAAGACAATGGGTAATGAGCAGCCGTATCTTACCTGCTGTGACAGCTTCATCCAAAGCACCGGAACGCAAAAGGATCCTGATCTTCAGGTTGAGTCCAAAGGTGCTCATGCATACCTGTCAAATTGCACTGTGTAATCCGCTGCAGCGTATTGTCATTGGAATAACAGTAATTTTCGAGTGCATCAATTATTGGTGAAAATGACTGCTTATGGCCCACCTTGTTGGCCAGGCTCACAGCATTGAGGGCTTTCTCTTGGAACTGCTGACAGTCCCACTCCAAATAAACCGTTGCCAGGAGTCTTAATACTCTTGCCTAGCATAAAGACAATTGGAGAGTTAAGCAGTGTGTTTAAAGGGGGATCAATGTGTACTGACGCATTAGATGTGGATATCACTTCAACTTAAGCATTTTCTGTGCTATCTTACTTGGACTTCTGGTCCAGGACAGTATTTTCTATTCGTCTTCCCGATGTCGTAGCTTTGGCTGAGACAGACAACTATATTGTGATTCTACTCCATGATTATTCTAGAATTCGATTGTGCAGTGATCCATGATAATCGTTACCTTAACCAAAAGGAACTCTCCTCAAAGATTTTCTGATTGTACGAGTCCACTCCAAAGTTAAAGCACATGAGAGAGAGGTAGCCGGTCTGTATGAAAAACCATCAAATAAAGCAACACAATTATAACGACGTGAAGTGATTAGGTACAAACAGCCAGTTTGGAGCAGTAAAATGTATGATGCTGTTCTGTCCGACCTCCTTTGGGAGCCGGGCCAGCATGTCTTTACAGCGCTGCACATAGACCACAGCCTCCTGGTGACTCCCCAGACATACGGCCTGTAATTACAAAACAAAAGGCTAAAGCATATCAGCAAAGGACACACACTTCTGTCTCCCAACCAATGAGATCCATCCTTCTTAATTGTTGCAATGCTGTTTCACACTGTTGCCACTTTTTTCCCCCCACAGAGCAGCGCCTTCCCAGAAAATCACTTTCCTGGGTTTCGGAAAAAACATTGCAAGAACAAAATATTCAGGTTGCTGTACGTGTGAAATAACACATCTGAGCTCACCGACTCTGCCTGGTAAGAGAGGACTCGAAGCAGATCCTTCTCTACTTCCCCTTTAGAGACATTTAGGTCCCCTCCTCCATCACCACGAGACCCCAGTTGGCTATAGAGGATTTCCAGGCTCTGAATAAAATGTAAGTACAGAGAAGAACAGTGTGACAGTTTATGTACACGGCAATACATTAATGATTATGTTTAATTACATTATTATGGTTAATTAATTATTTATTAATTGAATATACGTATCTGAGCTCCCTTAGCTGCTGCATGTCAGTATTGACTCTCTTACCTTGACAGCTAATGCCAAGAATGGATTTGCCAACTGGGGATTTTTACAATCCAGCCATGTTCTGCCTGTCTTGCTAGCCATCTGCAAAGGAAAAAATGAATAAATAACGGATTATATATTTGGTGACGTATACAACTTACAAAAGTATGGTTATTCTAAAATGGTCTACAGACTATGCATTTACCAAGATGTGCTTGCGGACGATGCCCTCTGGTGGAGCTTCGGGTGCACTGCAGTACAGCAGACTGCATGCGACATGTCGCACTGAGAGAAGGCGGCGGGCGACACAGAGGGTCAAACAACGGGCGCACACATCCCAGATCAACTAAGAACACAGTAAGGCAGGGTAATTAATGCAGAATATCCGTCCGTGTTATTGTAAAACCACCGAACCTTTCGCTTTCTGGGTTTTATCAATCGCCGTGCCAACGCGCTTTGTAACTGCCCAGTTCCACAGCTGGATGGCACACTCCTCAAGCTGGAGTCACGGTGGGCGAAAACGACGGGCAAGTTGAAAACCCGGCGGCCAGGTCATAAAACACCCACAGACACAGACCACCATTGAGGTTGCTATCGCAAACAACTTAATGATTTAGACACATGCTTTCATTTTGGCGTTGTGTGAAGAGTGAGAGTGCAATTCGGAGCCAGGAAAAAAAAGTAAAGAGGCGGAACAAATGGCTTTGGGTCCAATAAAGAAGAGTATCAGTTACCAGAACTCAGTGTGGAATGAACACTGACAAAAAAAGTAACCTTCAATAAATAAATAAATAAGGTCATTAGGACTCCATATACCTGTGAATCCAGAGGTTTGGGGAGCTGGTGGAGGACGGGTACTTGGTTGAAGAGCTGGTCTATGACGCCCTGGTAGTCGACCTGCCCTCCGCGCTGCAGGTCCTCCGCCAGACCTGGGGCGGCGAGGAGGAGGCTTGTGAACACTTTTACCTTTATTGATTCATTCATTTATTTTGGCTCACGTATTGATCTACGATGGTGTCTACTACTGTCAAAATTTTTGAAAGACCGAGGCTGAGCTAGCCAGGGCCTGTTTGTAATCGTTATTTTTTTCTTTCTAGTAAAGATTTGATCAGTAAAATGTTCAACATTGGCGCCGTCAACGTCGGCGGAGGCGGCGGTTAGCCGGGGTTAGCCGTTCTACCCCTAGATAATTCACTATTGTGAGGGAGGAAAAAGGCATTAAACATAAAACATACTGGATATCAATTCTTATATAAAGCCTTGTTAACATAATACAGTGGCTTACATTTCACACGAGTTACAAACTGCTCCATGTTGACGCGTGTGTGTGTGTGTGTGGGATCGCCTGCCATGAACGGGTCATGACTCGCGAGCCGTGACGTCAGCCGCGTGTCCGGCCTCCTGGGTGTTTCGTGCGGTGGTGCTCTGAACGGCGGCCCAGTAGCATCTAATCTATGTTAATGTTGGACAATAAGGTTGGCCATATCATAGAGGCAAAACCCCGCCATGGCCCAAAAGGGCAACTAGGCTAGGCCGCCTAGGTGACCTATCTCCCTGTCAACGAATGTGTTCAAATATATTATATTTTCAAATGTTGCATTTTTTGAGTTGATAATTAGCTGTAGGCCTACTAACTAGGACGCCTACTCGACTCAACGGCTAGGACATTTCCTGGCAGCATTTCTGTCAAAGGAGTCATATTCAATCAAGGCCTTTTTCAATAATACATAATAACATAAAATGGATAACAAAATAACATGAATACGATTAGATTTGGCTTGTGTGATAATACGTCCTATTTTGTCCTATATAATCAAGATGTCCAGGCAAACTCCCCAGTATGATGAACATTCTAGAAGTTCACACACAGCCAAGAGTTATTTGGTCACCAAGACAGAAGGACAGCAGAGGCAGCCCCCTCCAATGCCCTCCTAAAGAACCTCTTTGTTGCCCCGGGTTCTTTTTACTGAGCACTTTATTGTCAGCTCAAAAGGAAAGAGTGCAAGCTGTGTGCAGAAATGGTCTATCCCCGATATTGTGTTTTTCTACACAGGACTCTAAAGTAAAAACGTCTTATAACCCAACGTTCTCAGCTATCCGCTTCCAGCAATTGTTCCAGGAGGAGACTTATCTGCTTCCTCCTGGCCCATTGGGAATGTTCGCTTCCCCAAAGACTTTGGCTCCTACAAGTAGGAGCATACTTGTAGTAGTCACTAAAAGTGGTACATTATATTGTAGTAGGCCTATAGCTATACAATTGTATGTGTATTATGCTACACTACTATAATATGCTATGCTACTGTACCACATAACGTTTTTTTGTGGCTACTACATGTTTGTAGGCTACTTATAGTACAGTATAGTAGCATAGGAAGTAATATCAATGCAAGTTGACTGAAATTACTTTTAAAATATTAAGGCTATGATTGCTTTTAGCCTTTTGAATTACTGTATATGACTGTTAATAATGTATGTGTTTATATATTTATATATATATATGCGTGTGTATACACATACAGTATTATGAGTATTTTTATACATTATATATGTATAATGAAGATATAAAACAATGCTTTGCTGGTATGCGGGTAGATGGAATTCAGCAGAAATTACCAATGTTCCTGTGAGTTTTATCTTTGGCCATCATTTCATGTATCCCCGTTTTCTCCTAGGGAGGAACGAGACTAAACATTTGTGGGTGGCTTCCCTCACCAACAGGAGCCACAGAGGAACAAGATTTGCAAAATGGCGGAAGAGTTGGCGTTCCATCTGGACGCAGGCGGAAAGGTGAGGCCAGGATGCTGTTATTTACAGGACCATGTGGCCCATCCACACACAGCAAGGGGCTCGCTGACAGAGGGCACGCAAACACGCACGCACAGCGTTTATTTACCTTGATATAAAAAGCTGTATATCCTGTTACTGATGTTAAAAATAAACCCCAGCAAATGTTTATTCTTAACAACCCGACAGATATGGTGTATCTGATAGAATAATGGCCGGTTACTTTTTTTGTCTCCTCACAAGCAATTGAGAATCTGACGAGATAAATTTTATCAGTTAAACAAAGTGCTCTGTGAGAGAACAATCAATGTTCTTTCTGTGAGAGAACAATCAATGTTAATGTTCTCTCACAGAGAACGTAAGTTTGTTTTTTGTTCGTAGCCCCATCGAACTGGGAGGAATGTAAGCAGATTGTATGCACCGATGTTTATGTTATAACTTTTGAAGTTGTATTAACTGTTAATGAGGCTAATCTCATTGAAGTCCTGGTGGTTGCATTTATTGTGTATGAAGCCCATTGTCCTTCATTTCATAAATGTATTATCCCCGCCTCAATCCTGAACCTTCAAAACATAGGCTTCAAGCAAGCTCTTGTTTCCTCTGAATATCTGTCACACACCATAGGCAGTGTGAGGACATTTAAGCCATATTCAGAGTTAAACTTACTAACAAGTTTTCAAGTTTGGTTTTCCACTTATACCAAACGGTGGTATCGATCTGAGAGGAAGTCCACAAGAACAAAGTTTGACAGGAAGTAAAATGATTATTATATATTATATTATATTTATTTTTACTTAAAGTTGTAGAAACTGAAGTTATGGTTTTAGTTTTAGAATTAAACAGGATAAAGTTATAACTCATCTTATTAGTAGGTCTAGTGGTATGCCGCACTTGGCAAAAATACATAACCTATCATTCTTTTACACATTGCTAAAATGTAAAATCACAGTCCCTCCTCATTAGCTCCCAGACAGAAGTTTGCCCCTAAAAGTGACGTTGCGTCCTTCCTCTCTGCCCTCTATAAAGTTTGGCTCGCGTGCGGAACCGCAAAGTGTGAGGCGAAAGGAAGGAGAATTTCCATCAGTGGGCATTAAAGGATAAATTGGCCCTATGGTTGGCGTTCTTCAGCTCTATCATTGTTTAAAGAAAACATTCATTCAAAGTGTAAAATCCTGATCACTGATATTTCCTCAGCGAGAACCAAATCGCACCTGCCCCGAGGAGAGCTCCTGAGACAGAGACTGCTCGCCTCATTCCGCGGAGAGGAGCTCTGTTGAGAACCGCGCGATGGGATTGGAGACCGTCACTGACTCTTTTCACATTTATTATTGACTTGTTTGGGATAGACAGCCAGTAGGTTTTCCTCTGTAGAAGTTTGGGACACCTTCGGGAAGTCTTATTTTTCGTTACGTGGATCTACAACACCGGTCTTTGTGATTATCAAGCGGTTTGGATTTGGATGAAGAGTTCTGTGGAGTAACAGAATGGCCCCATCCGACTGTTTTCAGTTAGTCGCTGTCATCTTTTATTGTGTAGCTCCAATAAATGGTAAGATTGTTTAGTTATTTTCCTTATTGTTTATCCGTTGCTGGTTTATTTGCATGGAGGGTATGTTTGTAATGTTATGGACCCATTATAAAGTAATTTATAGTTGGCTGCATGGAATCGCATTGAAACTTCAAATTAATATACATTTTAAATGTTTCGCTTTCTTTCGTTTGTTTTTTATTTTTATTTGCAAAATAAATCGCGTAGGCAATGCGTTTATGTACAATACATCTCGTTATTTTTGCATAAACACATCTAGTAGCCTACGCGTTGTAAGCCGATAACGGTGACAAACACGTGATTGGTTAGGTCCTTTGATTATTCTTATTTGCTTTCTGTATTCGTGAGTGCTCAGGTAATCACTGGAGCTTGCAGTTTGTTTCATAGCCACTAGGGGTATCTTGTCGTTAAGTCCTGCATCGCTGTCTGCAATCTTGCAAAACTCTTGAGATGCGGCCATAATATAAAAGTGTTTTTTCAGGACATTTGAGCTGAATCTTTGAAAAATTAATGTACAATGAGCGATATGGTGGTTGCTCATCCGTCTTTTTTGGAGGTTGAGTCACGAGTGTGTCACTTTGGTTTGTAGGCATATTCCTTCCTATGCATAAACAGACCGCCAAAACAAGACGCACATCACAGCCACACACGCAACCAATCTGTCATTCACAGTCAGATCTTAGCGTTAGTGTCTGGCAGTGTTTGCTTGTAGGTTTCCTTCGCTGTCCACGCACAGCACAGAGCGTGGGAAAGACACAGGGAGGAAACGGACGTTGGGGGTAAGAGAGGCACCCTCCTGGAATTGTTCTGACGAGCAGAGGTCACCGAAATGGGAAACGCTACCTGAGCAAAGATTCATTCCCGAAACCTTCCCGATACTGAGATATGTTCTCCCAGTTCCAAAAACACAGAGGCGGCGATGATGGATACACATCAACACAAATACATAGCAGTTAGTCACCGATGAGGGATTCCAAGAACAAGCTCACACGCTTTGCTTTGCTGTTTTTCTTTGTGCGTATGCTTGGATTATTATTAGGTGGAGATGATCGATGCTCTTAATTAAGGCATGAGGATATCCTCCTATGTTGATACATTGCTGGTTAGGCAGGCCGTGTTCTCAACAAGGACAAAAACTTTGTGTTAGGTTTACTGCTCTACTGTCTTATCTTTTCTCCGTTATCTGCTAATTGTCCAAAGTCTAACCGTAATGACTAATCAATTGACAAAACAGATAAACAGGGTTATTGTTCTATTCGTTTTGCATCCTGACTGTCAATTGATTGATTCCAAACTGTTTAAAATGGAGCATCTATCTACATTGGCTTAAGAGATAGACATAGTTAGAGTGCTTTAACATGACCCATCCACTACATTCTTAATGTACCATGATGAGTCAGAGGGGAGTTTCAGTTAAGACTCAAACCCACAGTTGTGACTTGTGATCAGTTTTCCTCTGTTGTAACAAATGTTCTTTAAACGAATCCCATATTGCTTCATATTTCATTGAAATATATCCAGTAATAGTATCAGTGAATACCATATATGGTTTGAATTGATGTGGTCATACAGTACATTCATTGGATTCATCCATCCATAAAATACTGAACATTGTCTGTGCTGAAGGAAATCCATATACTCAGCTTATAGTATTAATAATATTTACCATGACTTGGGTCTTTGCAATTTAAATGACCTGTTATGGGTAAAAATAGTGGTCGCCCATAGGAGTTAGTCTGCACACTGGCCGGCTTTGACCTCACACACAGAAACCCACACGCAAACGCACACACAACGAATAAACCCACTTACGATGCACTTAACTCTTGAGCCAAAAGGGCAGCGAAAAGACTTTAAAACAGCAAGGTATATCTTGTTCCTTATTGCTCTTCTTAAAGTAGGCTTATAACAGCATCCCTGGTCTTGAGCTCGTTTTGAGCCAGCAATATATTTCCTTGTAACCCCTGTGTGAGATTTCAATTTCAAGGAGCTTCTGTGCATTGCTTAGTTTTAATCAGACATGGTAGGTAGCCGTGATCTCCTTGGCTCACGCAGTATACATCAGCTCTATACGAGTCAGAAAGGCCACTCAATGTGGCCAGGTGCAATCCTTTTATTTGTGCGCGAGTCTTGGACATTTTACGCCCTACCATCCACTGTTGTCTTAACTCTGTAGTTGGCAAATTGCAAGGGATTTTTGGGTGGGAACCCATGTCATAAAATATTCCATTACAAAGCCAACCCCAATGTATAGCATTGCTAGGACATTATTAACAACTTACTTTGGCCTGGCTCCAAGTCCTCTTCAACTGCTGTAAATCTCCTTCTGGGATATAGCACCTCTTGTACATTTATCTTAGTGTTTGACTATAATATTTTAATCTAATATGACGATGGCATTGACGCAAAGACTTCTTCGGAGCAGGGCCGCTGCCTTTTCCTTTTTTTTATCAAGAGTAAATAAATGTGTTAATATTAATCTCAACCTTGACAACCTCTGTTCAGATAAAAAAATGTAGACCCTACTATCAAATCCAATCAGGAATCTCCCTCCATGCAATATTCCCACTCCATAGTTATATAGTAAAACTGCTATATCCTTCTTACAGGCTTATATAGTCACTTGTTTACTTCACCAACAATAAAAACAACCATATATTTAACAATTATGAATTCTGAATAATTTCTTTAGTATATACTACACGTGAACACTACAAAAATAAACGGAAGTGGAACGAGACGACCGTCACGCTCGCTGGACAATATCCCGAGGTTAAGATCTCAATCTCGGGATATTGGGCAATATCCCGCGATTGAGAACCATAAAAATTCCGCCATCTAGGTTCACGCGTAGCATATACTAAATATATATATTTATGTATTATATCGTTATACCATACATCTTCCTACCCTGGGTTGGACAATGTGTTGGACAAAGGCCTAAGGAAACTTATGGTGGCCACAGGCAGTACACATTTCACCCCAAAGCTACGTGATCCACCCCCCTTGGCCCGAACCTCTCCCCGCCTTTATCTAAAGTAATAGCCCCTTCTCCAGCCCTATTCAGCCGCCTTTGTGGCCAGTTCTTTGGGACTTGTGAAACTATAAAGAAGAAAGCGATGTGCCTAAACACGGGAGTCGTCCGGAGTCACATTGTTGCTTTGCCTTGAAAAAAAAAAAAAAAAAAAAGATGGGCTCTGTTTCCCCAT
>JAOPUD010000002.1:14793866-14804517 GCA_027122715.1 Trisopterus minutus
GAGAGAGAGAGAGAGAGAGAGAGAGAGAGAGAGAGAGAGAGAGAGAGAGAGAGAGAGAGAGAGACGGTGATGCTTCACGGACGCATACACTTCAACGCCGTAAATACACATCAACATCCCTCATCACAGCGCTCCTTCACAACGATGGCACAATAAAAGTACCACAAACTTTGCATGGGTTGTAACCATGGGGATAACCACTCCCCCCCCCCGCCCACCTTCCTAGAACTCTCGAGCCCACAACGCCACAGGTCCGCGGTGTGTGGGAGGGGGGGGCATGACACACCAACATAGGACATTTCCGAGGAAACCTCAGTAGCGAGTCAGACTTTCCTCTTCCTGCCACACCTTTGTCTTAACCTGGATAAGCCGCCTGAGGGGATGTGACTTCATCTCTAAATCCCAGACCGCTTCAAACATCTCTCTCTCTCTAGAGTAATCTTCCTTAGTTGAAAAACCTGGGGCTGAAATTACATCAGATATTCGTCATCTATGGGAGATTACGGTTAACACTGAACCCCCATAAACTCTCTCTGGTGACACATATCCACACACACACACACACACCGGTTACATACTGGATCAACACAAAGATTGCATGACAGTCCCCGGGAGGTGACTGTCACTTTCTATGTTGCCACTTTGGCTAAACATCAATCTGCTTTTAACCGACGTGTAATCATTGACTCACCAGAGGAAACACAAACAGATCTGGTTGGGTTTTTTTTTTTTTTTTTTTTTAAAGGGAGCCGCTCTACCTTCTTCGCTCTCCTCGTAGGCCGGGTTGATCAGGCCGGGGTCGGCGTGGTCACGGGTCGACGTTCTGGACGGCGCAGCCGGAAGCCTGGTTTCTGTGCACGCCTCCACCTCGCCATTGCGCCCCTTGACCTCTTTCCAGGAGGGCTTCTTTCTCCTTTCCGCCTCTTCTTTCAACTTCTTGAAGACAGGACATCTGAACAGAAGAGACAGGGGGGGGGAGTGGAAAAATGAATAAAAATGAGCGATACAGTCAGCAAAAACGTGTATAAAATATACCGCATATGGAAGCCCTCGCCCACTGACAGTTTCCTTTGATGTCCAACATAGTGAATACGTGTTTATGTGCGTCTCTTGAAATAAATAAGGGGGGGGGCTGTTTTGGGGGTTTCAAAGGCTGGCACAGACTATGTGAGAGAACCAGATGCGTGTCCCCACACACAGAATATTCGGCCAAGTGCTCTGCTAGGCCGATGTGTGCTCTGTACCGTTTTACTGCATTGCAGAGTCTTTGGCAGGTAGTGGTGGAGGTAGGAGGGGGCAGGTTGAATCTGATTTAGTCTTGTGAAAACCGCTGCTGTTTGTTCCTGGACCCAGGGACTTTTCTTCTTGTTTGTTTAAACGTTATGCTGGAGGGCAGAGGTCCATCCCAGCAAAATATTCACTCACATGAGGCTCGCACCACCACCACCACCACCACCATCACCACCACCACCACCAGCACCAGCACCACCACCACCACCACCACCAGGACACTTAGGCTCCACAGCCAGCATTGTCGGAAGTACAACATGGAGGCAGACTGTTATCAGCCAAGGGCCTGGTGATGACACCTTGGCCGATGGCCATTGTGGTGGGATGTCATGGAAGGAAATTGCAGGATATGTCCATCACAGTTAGTGAGTGAGTACAGGTAAACAGGACATTTGCTTGTGGCATTACCCTGATGCTACAACTTAAAATAAGGTCTTCGGAGGAAACACTGAGGATTGTAACGGAAATTTCCATAAGACGTGTTGTCCGCAAGGTCACCACGACACTGAGTTATAATGGTTAGTGACCATTTCCTTGTTTGTGCCACGATTTATGCTCTTGAGGGGAACTGAGAGCACTTTGGCTGACTCAGACAAAGCCAACACCACCACGAGCTACACTCCTGAGACGGAGTAGTGGCATCCCTGTGCCCTCAAGGATGTCAGCCTGCTTTAACACTGGAGTGTGCCCACTGCTCAGGCCTCACTGCCGCCAAACATCCTGTGAGTGCAGTCGTACCGACTGGCCTCTCTAGGCAGTTATACAATTTTTTTTTTTCAATAAAATATTTTTTTTAACTGTTATTCTGAGTTACGTTGTCAAAGAATTTCCAACCAGCGGATAGTGTAACTGTGTTAACGCTAGGATGTAAACATTAACAAGTTGTTCTTACAGGGCTGCCACTTCACGCACGTAGCACTCTCACCTGCCAACGGAGAGCTCTATCGGTGCTAAAATTCAAGATACTCAAAAGAACAATGAATACAAAAATAGGATGGAATCGTTTAGTGTGAGACAGTCCAAAACATAATATTGAATTCACATAGTGTTCACATTATCAAGTCGTACCCATCTTGTGTGTCATGAACAAGAAACCCCCTCATGACGTGACCTGATAGCGATGGTTCATGGTGCATAACCACTGAGTGTTCATCGGGTGTATGTGCCCATACAGGCCTCCTCAGACAGGCAAGAACACAGACCTGTGGCAGATGTCTGGGAAACATAGTTCTCAGCAATACCCCAAAGCACGTGCAGATCACTCTACCCTGGAATGCACGGGAATACTGAAAGGGACCCATAGCCTGAAGTCGATTCGTGATCACAAACCATTTAGAAAATAGCATCCACCCAGATGTACGAATGACGGAAGAACCCACCAGCCTAACCCCCAGACTGGCTGGATATCTAGCCCGATTCATAATCATTTATAAAATGAAAGCTCATAACGATGAAACATTGCAAATGCCCTGCCACCGCTCCGCCCCCCCCCCGCCCCCCCCCCATCCATACAGTAGCTCACCTGTTGTGCAGATGGGGCTGCAGTTCGCAGCGCTGCATCTGCTGGGGGCACTCTTCGCTGTGGGGGCAGAGCACCATCAATTTGTCCAGCAGGTTCCTCACCAGCAGGCTGGAGGGCCGGCACTGGTGCAGCTGCAGCCGCAGTCGGTCCACGGGGCAAAAGTCCTGCTCCTTCAGAAAGTTACTGAGGCAGAAGAAGCAGTAGGTGTGGCCGCACGGGGTGTCCATGGGCCGGAGCAGCGGCTGCAGGCAGATGTGGCACACCAGCTCGTCGTCCACCTCGTCCTGGTACTCGTACAGGTGGTTGTCCGGGCCCTCGTGCTGCTGGCCACACTCCTTGCACACGCGCGCCCACGCCAGTGCCGCCGCCGCCGCGGGGCTCCCGCTGGCGGCCGTCTTGGGCTCCGTCATGGTGACCGACAGACTTGACCGCGCTCCGGACTTCCTTTGTTTCTACTGGAAAAGCTTCAGCAATCCTTCTCCTCTACCTCCTCCTCCTCCTTCTCCTCGACCAAACACGTGCACACCTCTCTCCGGGGAAATCCGGTGTCTTGTTTCCTAAGGGGTCTTCTGTATCGTCTAGTGTTCCTCCCGGTGTACATCCCGATAGAAGGCCATTTAAAGACCGGTGTCCTCTATTGGCCGGGTGTCCGTCTTCAGATCTCAATGATGGTCATCTGTTTGGAGAGCAGAAGGAGAAAGAGAGGTCTGAGGGCTGTACAAAAAAAACGGCACCAGCAACACACAGGAAATGACACAAATCCCACACGCAGCAGCAACCCGGCAGCCAGCCACAGCTGTTTCCTCTCAGCAGGTTTCCTGAGGGACAAAGGGAATTCACAACTCAGCTAAATCAGTCACTGTGCGTTTCATTCACTCGGCTAGACTGAACGTAGCTCGGCGATAACACGGACTAAGGCGAAACCGGGCTGATGTGAAGGAGCACAAGGCAGGCCCCTGCAATGACCATGGGAACACAGCAGCAGCAGTGCAATCCTGTCCGCTAATGACCGTCGTGGATCCAATCAGCAGAGGTCTGGGTCCCTCTGTGAGCAGCTTAATCTCCCCTAATTCCCTCTCATAAGGAGAGCCCAAGTTATGATTGCATTCTTTGGAGGAAAGTCTTGGTCGATTACCATCTATACACAGCCATCTGTTAGGAATGAAATTGATTGCACGTGAAAGACATTAACATTTCTTGAGAAAGAGTGAGAAGCAACAGCCACTGCACGTGCGAATCAATGTTAAACCTTTTAGGTGTTGTAAGAGCAGAAACGGTAACCCGACACCAGGCAAGGCCCAGAACCACAAAACGTACAATAGCAGTAGCATAACAAGCCAAAAACAAACAGCAAAGCATAGCATATATCACCCAAAATAAATGATGAGAGGCTCTGGTCTACTCACTGCGGCCCAGATGATAGTTATGTCGCAGAGACGCTGAGCCGTCCCAGCCACACAAACAACAGTCTCTAACCCAGCAGCGAGGCTCGGCCACTGAAGCCTAGCTGAAACCAGAGCCCTACCTCTCCAGTACACCGTCACCGTAATGATTGTGTCTCCGGTGATAGTGAGAGAGACTGCGTGGGGTGGGATGGAGAGAGAGAGAAGAGGTTGGTCTGCACAAGGGTAATAGAGCTGAAGCTGACTGGGTTGGGGGCGGGGGTCTGAAGCAGTCCGCCTAAGTTGATTACTATAGCGAACGGTGGGGGGGGGGGGGTTCCCCGGTGTATGTGTTTGTATGTCAGTGGGTGAGATGGTACTGCTGATGTTGCTCTACTGAAGACGAATACCTCCCATCGGGCGACGGTCGGACGCAGAGGCCCCAGTGCCTGCCGTCTTGCTGCACGTACAGAGGCCTCTGTGGGCGCTTGTGTGTGTGTGCAGGCGAGGCGGGGTTAGATCAGATCGGACTTTGTCCTCAAGGCCATTCTTCCTCATTGTTCGGGCGACACCGACTCCAGTAACCGATAGGGGCCACTGAACCAGCAGAAAGACAAACATGAGAAACCAGGCGAGGCTCTCTCCATGCACTTTAAACCCAGACGCGCGACGATGAGAAAAAGATTGGTTGACTCATGGAAATAACCCTGCCCTCACAGCTACAGTAGGCATTGGTTGAGGGCATGCAAAGGAATGCCAGGCACTAGGTAGTTGTCGCCCAACCACATTGTTTTCAGGTTAATGGAAGTTGGCTGGGATCTCCTGGGGAGTTTTACACATGACGAAGCGCATGTATTCTTCGGAGGCACGTGCTTCTCTGATCCTCCAGAGTCTTGTGGATGGCGAGAGTCAGTGAAGAAGATAGGAGATAAGATGACCACTGAGTCCAGGCAGGAGGCTGTTTTATCATACAAATTGGGCGGTTCAGAGTTCAATCACAATGGTTCCCCGAATCGCCAGTTCACATGACCTTTAAAAAGGACACGGCTGTGTAATTACATGTTTACCTTATTGCTGGCACCCTCAAAGAAACAACCACAGGCCAGAGTGTTTGTCTATTACGCCGTTCGACCAATTGAGAGCAGCCATCCTAGGACCTTTGGTTCCATTTGACATCCCTTGTTGACTGAAAACACAGATCACAGAACCATCGATGCCACAGACCGTTCTGATAGTATGAAAGCTATTACTCATACATAGGGGGTCGCTTTAGTCATTGCGCTGAAGCAGAAACGATTGCTCACCGTCTGCCTCACAAGGAGGGAAAACAAAAAGGGGGCAGGAATCAGATAACGTGGTGGCCAGGGTGTTTGGCTCCCGGCCAAAAGGTACTTGGCTCGACCGGCCCCCAGAACTGCAGTCTACCTGTAGACATCCTTGAGCGAGATGCCCAATGTCTTACCTTCACCTTAATAACATGCATTTAAAATAAATGTCTAGCTTCTACCCGCTACTTATGAGACATGCACTGGCTTCATTGCAGTGGCTTTGGCTAATGGCGGTAGCTTGAAACTAATAAACCGCCATTTTCTATGGCTGCAGTCAAGCACTGAAGTGGGAAAAGGTTCACACCTTTTTTGAAAGGGAGCCAACTGTAAGAAATGATAGCATGTTATCAATGTCTCTGAGAGTCTAAACGTTCTGACATTGGAATGGCTTTGTTTTTTCAATAACAAGAGCAGACTGGAAAATGTGCTCGTTGCTCAATATTCCTAACCATACTGAAATCAAATGTCTCTCGACCATGTGACTCTCTGAGCTTTCTGGGTAAAAGTATTTAAGTGTCCTGTGGTCTCAGAGGATTACCAGAAGTTGCGTTCCCCCCCCCACCGCCAGGTCACTGGTTCAGATGGTAGATATGTGGGAGTCACATGCGTGTGCTGGGCCTAGGCTAGGGAACACAGGTGAGCTGCTGACTCTCTCACTTCGCACCACTGGCCATGTTATGGCTTGGTCATCACGTCTACTCAGCCTGTTGCTGCCTTGACTTGACCAAACCATTAAATAACCGTCCAGACGCCTCAGAAAAGAACAAAAACTGTACACATAAATGGTCAAATGTGTTCATCACCAGTCCCTCTCAACGTATCCTTTTCCAATATTTATTATATTACCCTTAATACTAATGATAATTATAAACAATACATCATTCATCAGAAACTTTTTACTGATTTTGAACTTCCATCATGCCTTTGTCTTTCTGACTATTATTAGACCTTTAAACTGCCGGTATGTGGGTCTATGTGTATATGTTTATAGTACTGCACAATAAGCATACTTAACACATGTGTTACACTGAATCATAATACACTTAAGACACTTAACCACTTTATCATACGGCATGTATTTCCTCCATATCTGCAACAAGTATCAGGTTTATATTATTATTATTATTATTATTTTTATATAATGATTTGAAATGAGTTTCCCAAAACAATGCTACAAATGTTATTGTCCTTGATTCTAAGGTTATTCCACTATTTAATGTTTCAAATTCATTCATTTCTTAAAACACATCATATTTCTCATTACATCCTGAATGATAATAATCCTGTAGTAAAGGGGGGGGGGGGGGGGTCAGCAATGACCCCCTTACGCCTCTGACGGCTAATTGTGCGGTCGCCAGAATCATAAATAATTCACCGTCAGCCGGTGACAGTCAGCTCGTTCCTTATCGCTACACTGACGTGACATAGGCAGCTGATAGAAGGGGTCATAAAAGTACGAATCAGGGACGTCGGCGATGGGGCCAACTCACTCGTGGCCGGCGGTCGTCCCCAGAACACAGCTCACCTTCAGTCCGTCGGGAACGAGGTTAACACGACACGTTGAGCGGTGAAAAAAACAACAACGATTCTGGTGTAAACTCGTCGATTTCACTCAAAGCGCTGTATCATTTGGGAACAAATGAAGTGTTCAGACATGACGTTTCCACACGCACAGTTGCCCACCGATACCGAAACTCGCCATACCTGTAAAGGTTTTTTTTTCTTCTTCCCCGGAAGTCAGAACAGGGTAAAAAGAGTTAACCGTGAAAAATCATTATTTCATTAAATAAGAGTACTCACATTGACGATTGTCGACGGGGTCTGCTGGCCAACCTCGCTTCTGATTCAGTGGTGTAAAAGTTATTATGGTACACCGCCCCTGCTGTAGTCCATCCGACAGGATTGAGTTGGGCGATATTCCCAGTTTGGAAAAACAAACAAACCAGGTCTGACGCTTCTTACAGGAAGTCCGCGCAGGTGTTGCGATGCTCTGTCTAGGAGGGAACCCAGCCACGAGTTATATAAGTTACACAATATATGAGTTATTACAAGTGATCGTTCATTATTAAAAAAATTGAATAACGCACGTTAACTTGCAAACATGTATACGAATTAAAGGAGTAAATGCAACATCGCATAACAGGGATATACATTTACATCTCTAGGCTTCAATGAACCGTAGTTCAAATGAACAAACGCCCATAGATGTATTCATTATTATTATTATTATTATTATTCATGACGACTAGGAACGTGTCGTGACTTATTTAAATAAGGACCACTGATAAATTATTGCATATTGAATGTAGCCTAATTGTATGAGGACACGACTATTATTTTCTTGATTGTCCGGGGGAATTCGGCAAAGACACTAATAACACATTTCAGAAAACCATCGATACCACTAATGTATAGGCCAACGAATGTCTTGATAAGCCACTCGTTGTGTCAAAGTGTAGCCTTCCTTTGGAGATTCTAAACTCAGTGACAATGCGAAAGCATCGTGCCCCCTGCAGGGTGCAAGGGAAGTGTGCGTGCTATAAAACTACAGCGTTGTTAACACTCCACCATGATTTATAGATGTGGAAGGAAACGTCACAAATGCAGGGGTCAATATATGGGGCAGATCTGGACAATTAAGTGATTTATCACCACTTTTATGCAAACCATGTTGATAATAATTGTGTTTTTATACTTTTTTTATTTACTACATTTAGCTTTTTGTACAGTCTACATATATAACTAGTTTAACTAACTATTGCTCAGAGAAAGCAACATTAACATACATGAATCAAGATCATGTATCTGTTAAAACACCTTTACTGATGCATACAATGATTCCAGTTTTTCTATCAGCTAACAGATATTAGACATAATAATATATTAAATAGCAGTTTACCAACTTAAAGTTTACATCTCCAAATGGGGAATAATAACTTTTTATATATATATAAACATTTGTAGGTCCAGCAGTAGTGGTGAGTAAGAGTGACCCCTTGTGGGTTGCAATGTGTATTCAACCAATTCACAGAGATATGACTACATTTTAGATACTAAAAATAGGCCTGCGACACTTATCTAGTCACTCTCGACAAATAAATCAAATCACTTGACCTCAGCCACACTGAATTGTTACGACCATGGACTCTGAGACTGATCTATTAGTAAAAGCCTTGTCCTAATTATGAACCAAAGAGTGAGGCCAGTTGTATCCCACACTGCGCTGTCACCGTGCCGCTTCCGCATCCAGTGGGACGGTGTAGAAGTGTTGAATAGAACGGGGGAACAAGGTAAACATTGGACAACAACATGACACATCCTCCTCTCGCGTCCTGGTCCCGGCCGGTCGTTCTCGTGTACGAACAGCAGAAGAAGAGAAAAAAAAACCTCACAGGCCTCTGTTTGAGGTGGGGGGGGCGGGGGGGGGGGCGCCTACAAACAAAAAAAGGACGCTGTTTGTCTCTCCTGGGATCAGTAAACATCCTCTACACAAACAAGATCCTTTGGAGCGAGAGATAGCGAGAGGAGGGAAAACCTCACACCGTTAGACCAGCTGGACTCTCACTCCCAGAGACCCTTTGATCTGGTCGCTGAGGGGCTGTAAATGAAGTCATCGTGGGTCCCCACCACTGGAGATACTGTAGATACAGTGTAACCAAGTCCTGTCGTGTTCAATACCTGATGGTGATGACAGGTACAATAAATGCGCAGGCAAACCAAAAAATACCTGCGGAATAGTGTCACTAATCGAACAGTTACGTGTAGGCGTGTGTGTGTGTGTGTGTGTGTGTGTGTGTGTGTGTGTGTGTGCGCGTGTGTGTGTGCATGCATGCGTGTGTGTGTGTGTGTGTGTGTGTGTGTGTGTGTGTGTGTGAAAGAGAGAGTATTTGTAGAAATGAACTGCAAGATACTTTATAAAGTAAATCAGACGTTTGTTTATTTATTTTATTTTATTTTCTTCTGTCCATGATCTCAAACCTTTGTGCACAACAACAGACATTTGCCAGAGAAATTCAGTTCCAATAAACATCGTCGTGATGTCAAAAGCCAACGCAATGTCAGAGCAATGCCGTGGTCACCTACAGAACATTCCCACAAACACATGCATGATTGCAGGACTAGCCTATGGAGACTTTCCAAAGGTACAATAAATATCCACTCTGCAATCTTACTGTCACTGAGGAGAAACTAAAGGTAAGCTAAGTAGGAACCTCCCTGGTCCCCTGGTCACTGTAGGCTACGCCTCCCTCCCCTGGGTCAGACATAGAGCTATGTGGCTCAGGCCACGACATGCACTCCAGCCTCAGGCTCTGTCTGGCCTTCTCCGCATGGGGTGAATGCCTGAAAATGCTAAAGGGACAACAGCCCCTTCCACCCCAAACCCCCACCCACTCACCCCTGCCCCCGCCCTTCTCCTTTTCAAAAAGATGCTTCAAAGGAGAATATTCTGTGTGTGTGTGTGTGTGTGTGTGTGTGTGTGTGTGTGTGTGTGTGCATGTGTATGTGTGTGTGTGTGTGTGGTGCTGCCAGCAAGGTTTAACCACTCTACCTGGTATCCAGAAGCCCAATGAGCCCACACTGTGATATGAGATTTGGTGGCATATGGAAACCATTGCACACATCAACAAGGGCTCTCTGATATACAATGCAATGTTTGTGCATGGTTCGTATTGGTAACCTTGTTGGTGAGGTCTAACAAGTCTGCAGAACTGACTCCTCTTAGTTCTCCAGACTTGTTAGACCTCACCAACAAGGTAATCCAGACAGTGCTCAGCGTGTGTTCTTGAACATCTCAAACTGACATCATTCTGATAGTCAAGAGGTCAGAGAGAAGGGCTTGTAAATCAACATTCAAATAAAGCATCTGTGTGTTTGTGGGTGCATCTGTGTGTTTGTGTGTGCATGAATCTGTGTGTTTGCATGTGTGTGTGTGTGTGTGTGTGTGCACGCAAGCGTGCCTCACTGCTTGTGGACAGGTCCATGAATGTGTGCGTGCGCAACATGTGTACACATCCATGTGTGTGCCTAAGCGTGACTGTGTATTACTGTGAATGTGTGTGTGTGTGTGTGTGTGTGTGTGCATGCATGTGTGTGTGTGTGTGTGTGTGTGTGTGTGTGTGTGTGTGTGT
>JAOPUD010000002.1:14809342-14819663 GCA_027122715.1 Trisopterus minutus
GAAGCAGGCAGATGATGGCATCCTCCACGCCGACGCATTCCTTTTTTTGTCTTTCGAAAGCAGAATGTTTGAGCCTAGCGCCATCTATCGTTGTGTCTCACTCTGAACACGTCGAAGGCGAAATAGCACCCCCTGGTGGCGTTACAGTGAATAACCGACCCTTTGGTATTACGGACTAGTGTGACGTATCTCACAAACACAACACCGCTGGCCGGGGGAAGAAGGGCACTTTCGTAGTCTATCTTTAGGCCAAGTTGTTCAGGTAAACAACTCATTCTGATGGCTCCCTTATTGTAGTTGAAGTCGTTTGGTGATTCTTCGGCCCGATTTAAAATGGCAACAATACGAAAGGATGACCGACTGACCAGTTCGCAAAGCTTTTCGTGTGTCGGTTTTGCGGGTATTTTCAGTAAAACGGTCACGTCTCCTTTGGAAGTTATAAAAATCAAAAGCCAAGTGGGCACCTTCCATTGCAAGAGAGGTTTCTGGCAAAGTTTTCATCTCATCTACAAAAACGAAGGACTTCGAGGGTTTTGGAAAGGAAACCTCGTTTCCTGTCTTAGGTTGTTCCCTTACAGCGCAATTCACCTGGCAGCCTACAAAAAGTAAGTGATTTAATGAATACTATTTATAACCTCCTTGATTAGACTGTGGCGTTTTCATGACCTAATCAGCTGTGGTTTAAGAAACAAAGGCTAGCGTCGTGGCTAACGTAAACACCAACTTCGTACAGCTACAGCAAGCATGCGTGCAGAAATACATGGCCAGTATTTATTCAAAACATATGCATCTCTGTGTTAGAGTTTATATGGGTTGTTAAGACACACCGACAACCTATTACGATCGACTTTATTTGATTACTACCACACGCTTTTTACCCAGGTTAACACTTCCTCCTTTTCGTCCAACGCACACCCTCTCTTGTTATCCAATCAGATCGCTCTGTTCCCTCAGTCCATGTTGTGGTGTCACCAGACACCCGCCGTCTGGGGGTCACTAAAGAGCAAAACAACCGCTTTCTGAAACATAAGAGCAGCTAAGGTTCAAGATATGTGATACGATATTTATGATCGGAAACCAATGTTAGTTGTCGTGGGCAGAGCGTCACGCTGCAGTGCCTTCATGTAAATATTGCTCCACCGACCAACACGAGGAAATGTACCTGCTGTACAAAATGTTCCAGGAAGGAAGTGCCGTGATTGGTTGAAAAATATATTTTTAATATATTTTTTACTTTATGCTTTGATAGAACAGGAAATATTCCCACCAAATGAAGTTATTACAACTTCGTCGAATATAATATTCCTATGAATAATACAAACGTTAGGAATAGT
Source organism: Trisopterus minutus (assembly GCA_027122715.1). Classification (NCBI taxonomy): domain Eukaryota; kingdom Metazoa; phylum Chordata; class Actinopteri; order Gadiformes; family Gadidae; genus Trisopterus; species Trisopterus minutus. The sequence goes on from JAOPUD010000002.1 coordinate 14,810,677, forward strand.
GAGATATCTCTTGACAGGCAGTCAAACTGAAAAAAGGTTTTAATATTTACCAGGCTGAGAATATATGTATGGACAAGCCTGAGTTACATTATTATGTTCCCTCTTCCCTAATGATTTCCCCCTGGGCTGCTTCTGTCTCCAGGATTGTCCACCTTCACATGGATGAGATGGGTTTTGTCTCCCAGTGGAGGGCCATATTCGCTGGAGGAATCGCTGGCATCACCGCAGCGCTGGCAACCTACCCTCTGGAGGTGGCAGAGACCCGTCTGATCGTGCAGAACTGCAGGGAGCCCACGTACACAGGGGTCCTGAACACTCTGGGCTCTGTGTACAGGAGCGAAGGACTGCTGGCACTCTATAGGGGCTTCTCACTGACAGTACTGGGTACATAATGCATCTCCTCCACTATTAATGTGCAATATAAGTTATTCAAATGCAGGCTACATTGCAGGTTTTACACTCTTAATGACATTGTCAGTCTCGGCCCTGGGGGTTAACTAGTTGTCATGGCAGCGATCAACGGCCCCCTTTGTAAAATTCGAGGCTGAACAAATTCAAGGCCCATTCATTCAAATACCATGCAATATATTTTCTGAAATTGTCCATTTGATACAGCATATTAAAAAACACAAATATTATTATTTTGTATTCATCTATTATACTGCAGAACTTTCAGGAAAAACTCATCTTCACTTTCAAACTAAACAGCAACGTTTTGTTGTTGCAGATTCTTTGAAATTGCTGTTCACAACAGAAAATAACCAACAAATTCAGTAGGGTTAGTAAGTAGAGGCTACAGAGTAAATCCTCATCTAAATGTGCCGCATTAGTCAGAATTGCTATGGACTAAAAAGCTTTCAGTGCCTGTTACTCCTAATGAGCGTGGATGACCTTTCTCACCAGCTACTTTGCTCTGCTGCAGGTGCCTTTCCCTTTTCCATCGGCTGCTTCGCGGTGTACGCAAACCTGGACAAACTCTGGCAGGAGCCCCCCTTCCGCTTCAACTCCCTGCAGAACTTCATCAATGGCTGTCTGGCTGCCGGGGTGGCTCAGAGCCTGTCCTATCCCTTTGACACGGTCAAGAGGAAGATGCAGGTAAAGTAGGCGTGGACCGGTGATGCTTAGATGTCAGACAATGTTGTATTAAATTATTTCCAGCAGGGGGCAGCTTTGGCATTGCTATTCCGTTTTCCTTTTTTTTGGGTCACTCAAGGTTTGAACCAACATGAGCGATGTCGTCAGAAATATGTCAGGCAAGCTTTCCCTTCCGAAAGTCCCAGCGTCATGTCTTGAATAAACTTACAATCATGATAAGAGAGATATTAAAGTTTACTGGTAACCGTGACTAAAATACGAAATTGAGAATGTGTATTCCGCCCTCTGTGGTGCTGGATCCGCACGACATACGTAAGTAAGGGACCAAAATTCTGCAAGAAAGGATGCATGCTGAACAATAGCTCTGCAAAGGACAGAGTACTACACGGGTCTATAATAAGGCACCACGGGGTCATACAGCAGCTGAGAATGTGATGTGAATGTGAAAACCGGGCCTGGGTTTGCAGACGCTGTACATAAGCTCTCTAAACATAGTCGCGGTCACTATCACTTTGAAAGGCAGACGTCAGAGATATTGGTTTCAAGTTCATTCAAGTTGACTTAAAATAAAAAAAAAGGTTTTCTAAGCATCACCATAGGTGATTGTTTTGTTTGAAGATTTCTTCGGAGGAGGATGAGGAAAGTTATTTATCATTTATTTTATACATTTAGTTTGAATGACGAGGTCACCACGTTTAAACCATGTTATCTATCTATCCATCCAACAAATGGCAGAGGCAAACTGCCTTGAAGCAGAGCACTAACAAACACCCTCCTGCTCACAAGCACATCCTCCATGTCGCTTCACACGGCAAAACACTGATTGCCAAATCCATCTGGCTGATGGATTCTGTAGAGCAGAACAGGTGGGACTTGTTCCACTGTGTTTTGGAGAGCAATCTGGCTCAATCAAGCTGAAAGTGTCTTATCTGCCATTTTCTAGACCGACGAGTACATCCTCTGAGCCAAAGAAAAGGTTGTTTCTAATTGGGTTTTGCGTTGTGAATGTCGACCACAGGAAGAACTGCATTACCTTGGCAGTGTCCTTTATAAATTGGTGGAAGTAGTTAACAAAATAGCAATGTTTATAATAGATGTTTTTCATAAGTCAGGTTTCCAAAATTGACGCAATATATATCTTGGTACGTTAGCATAGTTTTTATCTCTTTTGAAATGTGGGTTCCTGCTGTTCCTCCCCCAATCAAATTATATATATATAATCTAATTAAGTAATGTGTATACCATTTTAACTTGTATTTGGTAGTGGTTAACTCGCAGGTTTGGAGAAATGACTTACGATGTTACTCAGTTTAAATAGTTGAGCAATTTATAGCAATTTAATGATTTTTCCCCACTTACAATAATGACTGCAGTATAGGGAAATTGTATGTATTGCCTGATTTTCGCCCCGTTACTAATTCCTGGCTTTGCTGCATATCATTAATCTCAAACGCCCAGCTCATGCTATATGCACTGTGGTTCCTTTCTCAGGCCCAGAGTTCCCACCTTCCACATCTAGGGGGCGCTGATGTGCACTTTACCGGAATTCTGGACTGTTTCCGGCAGATGATCAGAAACAAGGGCGTCTTCTCCCTCTGGAGTGGCTTCACTGCTAACACTGTCAAGGTGAGGATGATCTATGCCGCAGACCCAAGGGTCCGTTCACACACAGATTGCCTAGCATGATCCCATAGAGACCATTATTTCGCAAATAACATCAGCATTGAGTTCTTTGGCTTCCTCCTGTAGTGATCTAGCCCTGCTTGAATAGAAAGTAGGGGATTTGGCATGCCCAAAGTGTCTTGTTTTCCTTTCATACATCAACCCTTCTCCTACACAAGCCAGCCCGCTGTGGCTTGCGGCCACCTCAACCTATTCTCCGTCTTTGAACGACGGATCAGCTTGTTAATTCCCATAATATGCATGCACCAGACGTAACAGAAAAAGAGGCAGGGTCTTGGCCCACGAGGTCCTCAGTGTAGTTCCTCAGCACGGATATAATGAGCTAGGAGAACAAACCATGGAACAGCATGCCCCGGTCTCAAATTTCCCCTCCAAATGTCATTTGGGGATAGCAGTGGTGGATAGCAGTGGAGTGTTTGAGTGCAAGGCGGTACCGATCATAAGAAAAGCTAATGTTTTCTATGAGTGTGTGTGTGTGTGTGTGTGTGTATGCGTGTGTGTGTTTGTGTGTCTGTGTCTGTGTGTTTGTGTGTCTATGTGTGTGTGTGTGTCTGTGGGGGTGTGGGGATAGGAAGGAACTGCTAATCTTCCCAGTGGCAACCAGAGGACACTATCCTTGTTTCCTATAAAGGTGGAGGTGGTGTGTGTGTGTGTCCGTGTGTGTCCGTGTGTGTCCCTATGTGTCTGTGTCATGACGCCAGGTCACTCAAAAGTGCAGAGACACCATTTGCATGTTGCATTTTGATGCCATTTCTCCTTCCTCTGCAGATTGTCCCTTACTTTGGGCTCCTTTACGCCTGCTTTGAGACGTGCAAGCAGATGTGCCTCTACCGCAACGGGTACATTGTCTCCCCTCTGAGTTACACGTTGGCCCCCGGCGTTGACCAGAGCCTGGGGCCTCACGAGCTGCAAGAGGTGAAGCGCTATTTGAAGAACAGGAACTTCAGGTCGCAGGACTCCTTTAAGAATCGCTGGTGAAGAAGCGGACCGTGCGACTCCCTGTGCAATAGATAATGAATGCGGTTCACAATGACCTGAGTCATTGACTCGCCGTGGCAAGACGAGACGCATATTAATTTCCTTACCGTAAATTTTTTTCTGTGTTTATTACATTTCTGGACTTCTATTCCTTCAAAGAGATACCTCAACAAACACAACCGTATATATATTATCTGACAGTGTTATTCTTTTTATCCACACCTTCTTATTTCTCAGTATCTCCAGTTTGATTATTAACCATGCTGCTGTTTTAATATTAGTCCTCAAGGGACTGGCATCATGTATGTATTTGTTTTCATGTATATGTATTTGTTATTTGCATAGGAAAAGTATTTGAAAAAACGCATTGTATTTCCATAGGAGTGAGGTTTAATGATGGAGACAGTTAACTGGACATGGGGCTTGTTCGCCTTGCGTCCATGTTTGGTTTTCTCAGAACAAGTGGCAATAATCTAGGTGTAACAAGATGGCTACTAGCTGAATAATGTCCATTATGTGCCTTCCTTGAAAGTTTTCCATTTTCATGCAGGTTTTTTGTGGGGCTTATTTTAAAATGTTTGTTATGGAGAACTTGATGTGCCATAGAAAAGAAAGTGGTTTATCAGTTTAAAAAAGTTTTTTATGATCAAGATGTTTCAACGATCAAGAGGTTTTACTGCACATGAAGAGTCCTGCCTGGGTGGTAGAGAGAACATGAATTATTTTATTTGAGCAATCATTTTTGTTGTTGAAGAATGTCTGTTTATTTTGATCATTTGTCGTTTTAAAACATTTAAAATCATGTAAATCCCCTGCATTGTGTCTCTTGTCTATATTTTTATGGCAATAGTTTTTTGCCATGGTCTTTCTATCACTGTGTCAAAGGTAATAGGGGAAGTGAAATTTAAAACATTTATTTGTGTCCCTAATGATAGCGCGCGCACACACACACACACACACACACACACACACACACACACACACACACACGTGACACCCCCCCCCCCACAACCATCCACACAATATTTACCCTCCCTGGCTGCCCTCTAGGGCCAAAAGTAAATTAATCATTGAAGTTTGTTCTTCTCTTGTTTAAAACACAAACACATTACACATTAAGCTGAAAGCTTGTTTTAAAAATAAAAATACCCACCTTTTATCACATTATTGTGACTAACTGCAAATTGTGTAGACAACTTTGTGTATTGAATATAGTGTATTTGCCCACTAGGTGAACAGGAAATGGTGTCATTAACTGATGGGTGACCTATCTGCAGCTGGTTCACCATGACCTTGATTTGGCATGACCTTGAGTGTAAAAAAACAAAAAACTACACGTGATGTGTTGAATGATAATTCTGCCTCGAGAATTATTGGCCTCAATTAAATGTTCATCAAAGAAGATAGTATTTGTAGTCCTTTGTTGTATTGTAGAGAACATTTATTCAAACTTATTTGGGAATGAAGGGAGGGGGCACACGTACGTCTAAAGCCACATTTGATCCCCGCCCCCTTGAACGCATGAGCACCAATGAAACACTAGAGGCCAAGTTGACGCTTTGTCCCGCGGGCAGCCTTCATAAGACCCTTCCCCTGATTGTCTTCTAGGTCATTTCAACCCAACCGGCAAGCCTCACGCGGTCCTGCGAGTGAAAGGGAAGGTACCTTAAAACAACTGAAGATGGGTGATCAAGCAATTTCTTTCGCCAAGGACTTCTTGGCTGGTGGCATTGCCGCTGCCATATCCAAAACAGCTGTTGCCCCCATCGAAAGAGTGAAACTTCTGCTCCAGGTGCGTGCAAAGACTGAAATGACTCGTCCCCATTCTGTGCACTTTACCTCCTAGTTTAGGTTTTGAATCGTTGTCTGGCTTTCAAATGTTGCACAAATATTGCTGACAGATTTGGGCTGTGATTTAAGACTTCTGCTTATGTCTGTAAGTTGTATATGACCCTCTGAAGTTGGTTTGTGATCCAAACGAGGACAAACTGGTTCGGCTGTTTGATCAATTAAGTGCCACCTCGTGCGTAATATGCCACATAGCGAGCTACACTGCGTTATTGACTCATTTTGAATGAATAACAGAGTTGCACATTTGTTCCTATCAAGGTCGCGCAAGGATAGACTAGAACTGGGCTTGAGCCAACAATTTCCATTGCACTGGGCCTTCAGTCACGAGTGGGAGGTGGGGCATAGATGTTGAATGGCTGTCGTCGAGGGCGGCCTGTTGGAACGACATTAAAGTGTCAGACCGCACTGAGAGACGATTTTAAAAGTTTGGTGTTGTGTTACCAGCAGTCATGCGGCCGGTTGGGAAGTTTTAAAATTGAGCAACCACGATTCAGCAGAAGTATTGTGCACCAGTTCCTCAGAAGTATTGTGCATTATTAGTTCAGCAGTATTGGCGCATTAGAAATGAAATCTTCCGCCGTCTTGCTCTACAGGTCCAACATGCCAGCCAACAGATCACGGCTGACAAGCAGTACAAGGGCATCATGGACTGTGTCAGGAGGATCCCCCAGGAGCAAGGCTTCCTGTCCTTCTGGAGGGGTAACCTGGCCAACGTCATCAGATACTTCCCCACCCAGGCCCTTAACTTCGCCTTCAAGGACAAGTACAAGAACGTCTTCCTGGACGGCGTGGACAAGCACAAGCAGTTCTGGCGCTACTTTGCCGGCAACCTGGCATCGGGCGGCGCCGCCGGCGCCACCTCCCTGTGTTTCGTCTACCCCCTCGACTTCGCCAGGACGCGCCTGGCCGCCGACGTGGGCCGGGCCGGGGCCGGTCGTGAGTTCAAAGGCCTGGGGGACTGTCTGGTGAAGATCTCCAAGTCTGACGGCATCAAGGGTCTGTACCAGGGCTTCAGCGTCTCCGTCCAGGGGATCATCATCTACAGGGCCGCCTACTTTGGCGTCTATGACACGGCCAAGGGTGAGTGCTCTGCTGGTGGTGCCCGCCCTAGCAAACAACAGGTCTAGCAAGCAAGCGGGTCGTCTTAACGCCCGAGTTTGTATGCTTTTAAGTCAACTGACAATGATTTGACGCCTGCGTGTTTGTTCGTTGTTCCTTTTTGATACTTCCTCTTTCGCAGGCATGCTTCCCGATCCCAAGAACACGCCCATCTACGTGAGCTGGGCCATCGCCCAGTCCGTGACCGCCGTGGCCGGCTTCGTGTCCTACCCCTTCGACACCGTCCGTAGACGCATGATGATGCAGTCCGGCCGTAAAGGAGGTAGCTGCCATTTTTTTTATTTATTTTTTTTGAACGTTAACGTTGTGTCGCTAACACTGATCGTACATTTAAACTTTTCAACTAAATTAATGTTTACTGATTTTTTTTATTTTCATTTTTTTCCTTCTAATATCCCCTTCTCCCTCAGCTGACATCATGTACTCCGGCACCATGAACTGCTGGAAGAAGATCGCACGCGACGAGGGCGGCAAGGCCTTCTTCAAGGGGGCGTGGTCCAACGTGCTCCGCGGCATGGGCGGGGCCTTCGTGCTGGTCCTGTACGACGAGCTGAAGAAGGTCCTATAAGTTGTCGCTGTTCGTGTCCACGGTGTCTGTTGTGATGACTGTAACATATCTTGTACATTTGAACTGGACTGAAATGCCACTGTATTTATAGGGACCAGCTAGTATGTTCTTACTAGTTGTAGCGGGGAGTCTATAATGCACTACTTTGTTGGCCACGTTTGTTTGTTTCCGACCACCTGAATGTTAATCCTTCACCAAAGGAATGTAAAAAATAAAGACGACCCTTCTAATTTAAACGTCATTCCTTTGTTTATTTGACTGCAGCTTTTTCTCTTGTCATGCATTTAATGTATAGAGTATAGCCATATATTTTATAAGATGTAGCCTCCCCTGGCTACAGCTTTGCTGGGAAGCCATACGCCATGCTGACTCAAACATCATCGTGGCTACACTGGGTCGATCTCATGGGTTGTGATTGGCCTTTTCCCAAAGCCAGCCCAAGGGTTTGAGCTGAAATTTGATATTTCAATGTTTTTTTGTTTTGTTTTTTTTCTTCTTGCAGATGAAAGTATTCCTGGTTTCACTGCATTGAATGTCCTTGCTGAATTCTTGGCCTACTAGTTGGTTACTGGAAGGAGCAGGGATTACCTGTGCCAGGGTGGATTATTCTTTCTAAAGTGACTTTAGTCTCCCATCATCACGCCTCTTCTCTGCCTCCGAGTGGCGTGACTAACACTTCAACCTTGAGCTGGTGGACTTCGCCTGCCAACCTGACATGGCTGCTTTGTGAGATGCACATGCACTACTATGATTACTACAGCCAATGTAGAACTACTGTCCATGTAGTAAGGTGGTCGGTGGGTCTTACTACGGACACTTGATTATTTGGCTATAGACTATAAATGTACAATGGAGGGTGGTTGCGGTGTCGGTTTAACACGCTGCTTGTGGGTTTGGGAAAGCAACGACTTTACGCCAGAATGCGTTGACAGATTCCCTGAGCTTTCACACCAGCTGTAAGGCGCCATTGGCTTTTTGCCCAAATGTCTACACAGAAGGGTACTGAAGAGTACTGATTAACTTGCCAGGACTAGCTTGCAGCCAATGTTGTCACTGGCTGTATTTGGTCCCTTGATAGGAAAGCCATGGGGCTGCTAGATAATTTAGAGCTATATTGACTCCATGAACTGTCATGTACACGTGTAGAATGACACCAAACTAAAGCTAAAAAGAACAAGCGTACTAAAGTTTTGTTTCATGTGTATTGTGCCCTTTTGGCAGAGCATAGAGATTGTAAGGAAATTACATTCTTTTTATTGTCTTTATCCAAGGGTACCACAAACCTGCTTTGGATAAATGATGGATGGGATGTCAATGTCTGCATACGTGGACAGCATTAAATTCCCCATCTACACTGGTGAATTGACTGCAAAATATAAATCAGACGCTTAAAGTGTCTGACCTGAGCTGCTCTTCTGACACTGAAAGACAGGCTGGATTATTGCCTTGGCAAACCTACATTTTTACACACAAATGATTCAAATTGTAATGGTCTACTAATTCTGTTAGATTGTCATGGCAGCTTTGGGACACAAAATTCTCCCATTTGCATATCAGTAGGCCTAAACCAGCCAGGCGGGTCCATGGTGGTAATCCTTCAATTACCACTGAGAGCCCCCCAACACACACACACACACACACACACACACACACACACACACACACACACACACACACACACACACACACACAC
>JAOPUD010000002.1:14908460-14920332 GCA_027122715.1 Trisopterus minutus
TGTGTGTGTGTGTGTGTGTGTGTGTGTGTGTGTGTGTGTGTGTGTGTGTGTGTGTGTGTGTGTGTGTGTGTGAGACAAACTATGTGTCACAAGTCTTATATTGCTTTGAGGCTGTGTTCGTGATCAGTTAACCAGCAAAGTGCCCAATAAAGCGCACCTATTTATGTGTGGTAGATTTTTGGCCCTATTCTTATTTTCTTGTGGTCCATGTGGGGGCGCACGACCCTAGATTTCACAGCACAGCGGCATACTGTATTTACGCAGGCATCCTCACATTTTCAGATTGCAGCGGCGGAGCTGCAAATTCAAATTAGGTGGACCTAACGGCGATTTTCTTACGACCATTCGACAAGATCCTGCTTAGTAGGCTATACATGCACATCTCGGGTTTGGGCTACCTGGGAGAAGCAGTGCCAACCACGGGTGAACGAATGTTTATGGTCGGCCTATTTTGCACTAGTCGTCAGCAGTGAAAGTGGAGGAGGCGGACATTGTTATCGTCCAGCACAAGAGGATGAGCGGAGCATGGTGCAACATATCTATTGACCGTATCGGACAATATTCAAGATCTTCATTCGCATCGTTGGTCCTGAAAAGCAACAACATTTTGTCCAATCGACGCATTCGCCAATCCACGGTAAAGGAGTTGATTTAAACCAAGCCACCCATCCGCACGCTGTCACGGCGCGTAATTTTAATGGCTCACCGCCTCGAATGCGACGTAAAACGATGATGTATCGTGTTTTTTTCGCGTGTACCTAGTTAAAAACGTATTGATTACAGGACAGAAACACAGTAGTTGGCATCGAGGGACTCAAAGGCAACTATATGACATTTTCTGTGTCCCATAAGGCCTCTTTAATACGGTCCACTAGGAGGATGTCGAGTGAGAACCATTGGCTTTTATCAGATTTCTGTTTTCATTCAAGACCACGTTAACCGCGGAAAGCCACTAGGTGCCTAACCTGGTCCTGGAGGAATACACTAACCAATACAGAAGCGTCTGTCGTGCCTATCTCCGTTTTTTATTCTACCAGATTCAAATTTTCATACATAGACTGCAATTTCCAACGGGCGATTCTGCAGATTTAATGTCCACATTTGACTCTCTGGAATATTTGTAAACATCAATTGGGGCTTTATTGTTTGCAGTTAGCAAACTGCATCCATATCTCAGGTATTGTCGGCCTAGTTGGATACACAAAGATGGGTAGCGAAAGCGAGGTCTTTAGCAGAGAATTATCAAAGATGTCCGACGAGGAGTTAATGGCTTGCTCCAAGGAAGAACTACTGAGCCGACTGCGTAAAGAGGAGTCCGAAAAGATGTCTGCTCTCATTCAACGTGGACGTCTGATCAAAGAAGTAAACAAACAGCTGCAGGGACACCTCCTGGAAATCAGGGAGCTGAAAGTCATCAATCAGCGTCTACAAGAAGAAAACACCGAGTTGCGAGACCTTTGCTGTTTTCTTGACGACGATCGGCTAAAAGTTAAAAAGCTGGCGAGAGAATGGCAGCTGTTTGGGCACCATGCGGCCAAAGTGATGCGGGAAGACCTTGGCGGATACTTGAAGAAACTTGCAGACCTGGAGCGAATGCAGGATGGACTGGTCAAGGAGAATTTGGATCTTAAGGAGCTGTGTTTGGTCCTGGAGGAGGAATGTGTCAGTCGAAGTGACTCGAGCCCCGGTGGGTCGACTGAGCTCAACCTCCCCTGCATGGTGGCCCGTGACTTGGGGGACGGGAGCTCAAGCACAGGCAGCGTTGGGAGTCCAGACCAGCTTCACCTGGTCTGCTCACCTGATGACAGGAGGACATCATTTGGTTGAGAGGGTTCTCCCGTTGAAGACAATACACTGCACGGGAGGCTTTGTCAGTGAGTTCAATAAGAATCAGATTAAAAAAAAGTTAAAAAAGAGTAATTGCATTAGTTCCTTCACCTGACGATTCTCCGATTTTTCTTTGTGATTTTGTTTTGCTGGATCCTTTTGAAATAATTTGACTTGATGAGTTAAGTAAGCATTAGCCTACTTATTATGTCAGTAGTGGGGAAGTTTCGCTATTCAGTTGTAGATTATTATTTAAGAAATTGCCACACAAAAAAAGTTTGCATATGACTTCATGCACTGGACTAGCTAACACTGGTGCTGGCCGTTTTTATTATTGCACTGGACAACGATATGATGGATATCTAAAGATGCAATCAAATCAGATTTGAGCCATAATGTCTACTGAAGTCCACGGGCACTGAGATAGATACATTGCGTCAAAAAAACCACTTTTTGAAATATGTTTTCTTTTTGTTACACGCCTATAGCTATGTGTGTGACCGTTTATGCATTCTATTCCTCAGGAAAGGATCAGAGTGCCATGCATGGGGATTATCACAGTTAAGGAGGGCCAATAGGGGACCCTGGTTTTTCAGGCCCTTTGAGTTTACTTGAAGGTTGTTCATAATGTGAAGCTTGGGGGGGGAAATAAGGTCTTCATGCCAGTTTAGGTCTTGGATTTGCATCAGTGATAACACTGGACCTTTCTTAGAAACATGAAGTGCTAATGCTTAAGGTTTAACACTTTTGTATGAAAACTGGAAACTCTTTGTATCAAACTGGAAAGTCTACAATTTTACAGTTATTTATACACATAATTAGAAAGGACAGTTGTTTTAAGTCACCTGTACTTTATTCTGTAGTTACATTGTTGTTATTTCAATTAGTAGGCCTCACATTGGAAACAAAAACATGTCTTTAAGTTTGCAATAGTTAGGGTTAATATGAATCAAAGTTTTGTGTTAACTCTGTAACATTAGAGAAACCCTATTATTACCATGCTTTTCCTTATCAGTATTATCTTGCAGTTTATCCCTACACACCTTACCTTTCTATTATAGATAATGCACATGGATTGAAAGAGGTTTGCTTTATTGTTGGCTGTTATTGCTGGGTTATGCTCTTAGTGAATTGAAGAGCTTTAAATACAATGGGTGTGACTCTTGATTGTGTTCTGGTCTTTCCTTCTGTATATAACTTTGAAGAAACATGCTTCATTCTGAAAATAAGTTTTATTCTATTGCATTTGTGTCTGTTGATATTTCCGATCCTCTTTATTTGTTGGACAGCAAAGAAGTCTGCATTGGTACTTTCGCAGACAAAGTTTAAGTGTCATTATTCCGCTACTGTGAGTTTACACAATGAGCATTAGGTCCCTTGGAATCACACACTATCAATTCTCAAACCCTTTTAGCAACTTCGAAAGATAGCAGCTTTGACAAAAAGGTCAAGAATAAGGCATTTCACACCAAAAACCTTTCAATTAGTCAGAATAACAGTTATATCAAAAAATATATTATGCTCTCCAAAATAAATATATTATTGGAATTTTAAAACTGCTTTTGAACTGCTAGGTCCAGCCTAAGTAGTCAATCGTTACTTTTTTAGTATTTTAAATTGTATCATACGGTAAAAAAAATAGGTTGTATAAATAGCCAACACTTCCTTAATGTGAGAAACGCATTACTGGAAGACTTTCACAATGTAATGTTCCCACATTTGTTATTCAGCAAAAATAGATATAACAGTCAAATAAAAATGCTTCTCTCCAAAAAAAAAATCTTTTTAAATACATTTATCATAAATGTATTTCAGTAAATGTTTTAACATGCTCTATGGGTATACTCAAAACAAATGTAACTATAACCCAATTATCCCAGTAATATGCATAGTATATCTAGGTAATTAAAAGAGTAGGTTTGGAGTATCTAAATAAGCAACAGAAGTGACATCATAGTAGTCATTAAGATCATGTGTTGCTGCTGTTGTACTCCATTCCCCAGGGGATACTGTAAACAAATGTTCAGCCATGACACCAGAGTTGTCAATCAAAGAGAGAGGATGGTCGGGGAATGTAGGGAGTGATCGGATTGGTCCCCGCTGCTGCTGCTACGACGATGAGCTATGCCACAGTGTTGGGCGGCCAGATTGAGAGATTGTTGGGCATTACCATGGTGGGAGGAAGAGGAGGAGGAAGAGGAAGGGGCATGGGATGCAACAGAGGCAATGGTGTCTAGAGGGGCGGAGGGATAGGTGAAGACTAAATTGGCAGTGAAAGGAGTGAAAGATGGAGTGGACATAAGGACGGGAGTGTGGAGGGATTCAGAATCGGGAGCACTGATCACAGAAGCCAGTGTTATCACGGGCTTGGGCGGGATAGTTATCTTTGGTTTGGGCTTGGCCAGCCTCTTTGCTGACGGAGGTGTTGACGAAGTCCCGGGCTGCTCTGGGCCCTCTGGTTCCATTTTGATTCCACGCAGCATCGGCAGTGGTGGATGGGAGTCTGAGTCGGAGCTCGAGTCTTGGATTTTGCAGATGGGACGGTGGGCTTCCAGGACCAGCTCTAGCTTTTCCTTCTTCTTCTGTAGTTCAGTGATTTCCTTCTGAAGACGGGACTTCTCCCCTTCCAACTCATCAGTCTCCTGGAGGGGAAAAATAAGATTACGTTTGGTTCAGGCATATCCCAATTCTGAAACACGACTTAAAAAGTCAGGTCATTCGATACACAAAATCCTCCTTTGTGACATTAATTACTCACGTTTTGTAGCGTGTCAGTCAACTCCCGGCGGCGGTTACGACACTTTGCAGCAGCCAGTTTGTTCCTCTCTCTCCGGATCATGCGCCTCTCCATCTCTTCTGGTGATAACTGTCAGGACAATAATTACAATTAAATGAGCAAAAGCAAAAAAAAAATGCTAACAAAACTGTTATAAACTTCATTTTCCGGGCAAAATCGTGTGAATGAAATTCAAACGGCAGGCTTGAGGGAGAGATGACACATCCCCAGGTGAGTTCAATGTGATGTCTGGGCATCCGCCAACACTTATTTCAAAGCATTGACATGAAAATACTTAACATGAATCCGATATGCCAAACGATAAGATTGAAATACTACCACCTTGTGTCCGCATTTAATCATCACATCAAATATCTGTAATGGGAAAAAAAACGAAAAGCTTTTGTCGCTTGACCCTAGGGCACATTCCCGTTGCCCATTGCTCATATTGTAATTGTGCCATTCAGAATTTCCCGCCTATGAAGGTGGATGACTCACACGCAGACCCCAGCCATGACTCAGGTGTGAGTCACACCAAGTGCCTAGCCCTGATGAGTCACATGATGGCTACTTCCTGTGCCATGAAATTACGACTCCAAGAATTAAGCAAGTTCCACAATGACAGCACCAAGTAGTGACGCTATATGTGCAATGTGGGTACAAAGGGAAGGAAATCAACCAGATAGGATGCAGTAAGTCTTCCCGGCACTTATTTCTATTGAGATAAACATGCTTATACATGCACACACATATTCAGCAACTTCTTTAACATTGCCATGAGGTTATCTACTCAATTACTCCATACTGATGTCATGATGTTGATTATAAAGTAGCACTATTTGTATCTACTTGATACTACTTGAAAGAACATAAATGTGTGTCCTCTATCTAAATAGTGCTGATTAATTAACTTTGGACTCCTGTCCTTTGGACACCCCTGTTTTCCTTACGGAATGGAGTTGTTAGGAGATTAGTAGTGCCCCGTCCGAGACTACAACAAGATATTGCATATGAATGACACGTCTGAATGAGTGTGTCTTTAACAGTTGAGGAAATGGCTAAATCCTTAGCCATTTCCTCAACTGTTAAAGACACACTCATTCAGTTTTCCATTTGGGAAAGAACACTCCCTATAACAATTGGGTCTTTTTCTAAACAGATCAAAAAAGTTATATAGTTATAAGAGTTATATATTGCAGAACCAATACTCTTAACTCATGTCACTTCCACATGGCCTCAACACATTTTTTTCATTCATTCACCTTTAAGGTTTCACTGACTAAAAAAGGCTATTACAAAGGTCTTACGTGTTCATCATTTCTGCGCCTGGTGGACCCTGTAGAGTGGGAAGCAGCTCGGATGACCCCTGGTCTGTAGAAGTGTGGACTCAGGGACTGCCTAGGACCCATCGGTAGCATCCCTGAGTGAGCTTGGAAAGAGGGTCTTGGGGATTGTGAGGTGCCTGGCGGAGACCCAAACGAAGGCTGGACGAGCCACTGGAGGTCCTGGTTGGTGGTGATAGCGTTGAGACTTGGTACAAATTGGCTGCTTCCCGCCATGGTGAATTTCTGTCAGCAAATAACAAAGTAAGGTTACATGAGGCTGCAAATCCAGGTCATTTACAAATACTTTTCTTCATTATTATATAGTGTAAAGGTTGACTTGATATGTGTGACCTATATTAACCTCTAGGAATCTAAGGCCTACACACATTAACACGTTTTGTTAACTCAATGTTTTATATACACATTGGGTAATGTTAACATCGTACACTACATGATATACATAATGTCTTATTGGACTGCTGTATAGATCATAATAGACTAGAGTGAAAACGTACCTGGTCCTGTTGTGTGGTTGAGGTGCTAGCAGCTCCCAGAGATACAGCACTTGAGCCAGTGTGTGGCGACCCGGTGTCACTATTGGCGAAAGACGAGTTACCTCTCCCTTGGTTTCCAAAGTTTCGATACATCTTAGTGTTTTAAGTTGTCTCTCGGATGGGTGTTATGTCCTTGTTGTCGGTACAGGAAGATCCTTGATATGACTTTTGATCTTATTCAACTTTCCTAATTCAAAACAGGAGTAAACCCGGGTCCTTGGTAGAGTCCAAACCAGCAATACTTCCAGGGGGGAACGATGAACCAATATTTTCCAAGAAGTGCTCAAAATAACCGCAAAATTCTCGAATGAATCTAATAAGACGTCCGGGGCGTTTGGTCCAGATAGTCTTTGCTGTAGCTTCGGTAATGGATGTGGAATTTAAACTCATAAAGCAATAGTATTGATTTTCCACGCCCCTTTGAATTACGGGAAATACTGTCGTCTCACTACGCTCGCCATGGGGTGACGTATAAGACCATATTTGGTCATAGTTTCCTCTTGAGGGCACCGTGGATTTCCTTCGACAGATACTTATCCCCTGGTGATTTTCCTTTATATTCGTGTTATTATGCTCTCAAATATTGACAGTCAGCCTGGCAAGACTAGAGATGACGTTTCCATGATATTAGACGACACAAGGATTGTGGTTCTATTTAAATATTATCATGTTGTGACAAGTTAACAAAATAGTGAAAAGTGAAACGAAACCAGACAAAAATATATTGTAAATTATATTATTATTAACAGATTTTCCGAATAATAATAATTAAAAAAAACATGTTGCAGATCCACATTGAGCTAACAGCTCAATGTGTCATGATGAAGCCTATTCTGGGGGGGGAAAAAGTAACCAACCACGAAGCACAACTAATTATGCCCTGTTGTGCTATGTGGTTTGGCAATCACTTTCCTTTTGATAGTAGCTTACATTTTTGCGGACATGACTCACTGGATTGGCACATTTTCGTTGAACTATTTCTTGGCCCTCCTCTACACCTCCATTCCCTTGGGTTACCGCGGACTACGACTGTAGGGTACGGACATTGCTAAAAGGGAAATCTTTGGCTACCATATGTTATTCGCCATGAACTCAGTGTGTCACGACCGGCAGCTGCTGGCCTTGCTAATTCTCAGAGGACATAAGAGTTCCCGGCATGGATGACTCCTCCCTGGGTCTGCATATTGGTCCCGTATTGGTCTCATATTACTACTGAAACTGCTCCTATTGGATTACAAGAATGAGGTGGCATTAGAGTCCAATTAATGAGGATGGCCTGTACCTCCCAATTGTTTGTGTTTCAGAGGAATAAATATCATAGGCCTAAAATATGAGTATATGAGTAATGAGTATATTAGTATGAGTATATAATATTGAGATCACACAACGTGTATAGCTTATTATGTGGTCTCTTTGCGTATTCGCTGGATTTTGTATTGCTATGTGTAGAATTGTTGTTTAATGATTGTATTTAAAAAGTTAGGCTATACTGCTGACCAAATAGGCCAACAGTAAAGGATACTTTTGTTTATTATTAATATTGAGAACTAGAGAGTTGGATTGTGATCTTTATCATAACACCGACTGAATCATTATTATTCATAATATTTCTGATTAGAATGTAAATCTTAAAAGTGTTAAATACACCTCAAATAAAAGTCAGTAGTTCACATATGATATAAGCATCGTTAATGTGGGGTTAAATCGTTAAAAAATTATAAAAATCGTCGTAGAGGGCTATTAATGGTATTTCAGACACATTGTCCCCTGGTGTTATCATCTCCTCCATGGGTGATCTACGAACTGCAATTGAGTGAAAAGCCAATGAACTGCACGTCCTGTGACTGTTAGCATTTCACCAGAAACACCGTCACGGAGAGAACAACACGGAAGTCCAGATGAAGGGACGCGCCTGCCGGAGAGCCGAGCGTCCTCGCGTTCTGCCACGCAGGCACCCAGCAGCCAGCCCACCCCGGTGCGAAAGTGGGAGAGGCCCGACTCAGTCGCACATCCACGTAGTTGGCCATTGCCGTTAGCTGGGTAGGTAGAGGTACTAACTAAACCAACCAACCTGCTGATTCGTCTATAATTTACAGCGTACACTTTTGTTGGTTGTCAAGGCTTTTAATGAACCACGGACTACATTGCGCCACTTCCTACCTGCGGGCACTGTTTGCGCTGTTCGGCCGGAACCATACACTCACAACTAGCAATAACATTAGCATGTTGCTAACGATATCCATGATCCTTTAGCCAGCTTAGAGTGTTCTGCATGTATGTGCGTGTATTTGCGTGTAAAAACACGTAGCAGGGGTAATGAGTTATAAATGTATGAATGAATACGACTGTAAGCTAAAATTGCTGTTTTCGTTTCAGTTCAGCTCACGCAACGTCAGTGCACCATGGACCTGCCACATCATGGGTACCGACCAAGTAAGAACGATGTTCGGTTGTAAATACATGTTATGTGCGTTTAATGAATTAACTATGGTTTAATCTATTCGTAAGGTTCAGAAGCAGGCTCTGTGAACTAGAGTTGTTGGATTGTGTTATAAACGTGTAGACGTTACCAGGGTTGGCGTTACCAGTGCATATGGTTACTGCTTATGGCCTTAGGCTGTGAAAAAAATGTAGAGCGGTAGTTGGTGTGGAGTTTAAACATTAAGATACATGTCATTTGGTGGATGCCTTTATCCAAAGTATGTGAATACAGTGAGTCCATATGTTAATTGCATGGGGGACCCTGTGAGAACCCCTTGTTATTGTTTTGATGTATTTCTATCATTAAAATTCATTATTAAACTGCCGGCATCTTCTCCAGCATCGTTATTGTCATTCTTATCAACTTTTATTGAGCTCTCTTATTTTGTTTTTGTTTTTTTTCCAGCAAAGACAAGAGCCCGTGCACCACCGCCATCCACAGACCCCCTGCTGTTTGATGACACCAGCTCCTCACAGCCAGCCATGAACAGTCAGGGCTACTACACCCCGGGGTACAGCATGGCAGCACCCGTAGGTGGCCCTCAGGTAGACTCTGCAGGAAACAATCTGTTTGCAGACCCGATGGCCAACGCCGCCATGATGTACGGTTCAACACTGGCCAATCAGGGAAAGGATATGGTAAACAAAGAGGTAAACACAAATTCAGTTTCGTCTTACAAAATTACCTCTGTGGGTGGGTGACATGTTTAGAGCAGAGGCAAGCTGAACTTACAAAGCCAGGTATCTATAGTGACTTAGAACTCGTTACTCAGACTCACTTGTAAATCACTTGGATAAAATGGTTTGCCAAATGACTTGATGTGAAAAAGTTGCTTACAGGCAAACTTAATTTCGTCTTTCTAGAATAGTTATACATGGATTTTGGTTAGTGCTACATAGACTAATCTTCCTCTTTTCAAGAAATCATAATTATAGGCAAAGCATGCATTTTATAATCTCCGGAGCGCACACAGGTTTTTTTAAACTAATATCCCCAGAGAGACAAAGTTTCATGTCTTTGGCAGCGCCGGGGCAAAGGAAAATATTGACATTTAGTCAGTGAGCAAAATATGGGTTGTAAGTGACTCCCCTGTTTCAGCTCAAATTCTAACCATGCCTATTTGAAACGAAACAATGCTTTGGGCTGAGAGTTCTAAGAAGGAGGGCTGGGATTTATCTCCACGGTTACGACCCACAGCAACCTTTTGATATGTTTTTGTGCGCGGTTGAATAAAAGAGCTATAAAATGTAATCGCTTCCTGGACACTGCGCCACACGTCAACCGAGCAGAACATTAGCACACCCTCTCTGCGTCAAGAATAGGACATGAAACTGATTAGCGGAGACTTGCAAAAACATGGGATTTCACCACGTTCAAGGTCACAGACGTACTAACACAATATAAATATTATTTTGGTTTCACTAGAACTTTAGGGATTTATTTATATTTAGGTAGCAGCCAGGATACTTATGTACTTTCCAACAAGCTGAAGCGTCGGACACTGTACCCCTGCATCGCTCCATGTTCGCAATCACCTATGATTCACTCAGGGCATGGTACTAACCAAACAGGCCCGCACTTGCCATTTCTAAATAAGTTAACCTTTTGAATTCTACGTTTCAGATCAGCAGATTCATGTCCATGAACAAGCTGAAGTATTTCTTTGCTGTGGACACCAGATACGTCGTGAAGAAACTTATGCTCCTAATGTTTCCATACACACATCAGGTAATCTGAGCTAGTGCCTCTCCGGGCGAGATTGTCTAGTTCACTGCAAGACTGGGTACAACATATCTAATAACAGACATGGGCATTTGTTTTGTTATGTTCAAACCTACATCCAAAAAGATAACCAGCACATTATCAACTCCACAGCATGCCCCAGAATGTTGTTTTATTTACACATTTAACACCATGGCTGATGTCACACGAGGCTAAGCTTAACCATTTCCCACACTCTTCACTTATTTCGATTGTTAATTATGTCAACAAGCTAGCCCCATTATTCCCTCACAATGTACACGATACACTTTCACACAATAGTGTGAACTACATGTTTGCCACTGACTGTACTGCACTGTCTGCAGTCATACTGTTTTGGTGCCTCCAGACCTTCATCAACCATCTCATACTTTTGTAGATATTTTAGTTTACATATTTATGTTCAAAGCAATGGCTAATAATTACACTGTAATGAATTTACATTACTGTTTGGTGTTCGGCCAATTTACCTTACCTTATGTGCTTTCCCAAATCCACCAAACACATCTAAACAATGTGCTTGCAATGACCTATTTTTAGTGTCGTAACTATGTTTAATGTGTGTTTATGTTTGGTATCCAGGACTGGGAAGTTCGCTACCATCGGGATACTCCTATGACGCCAAGACATGACGTGAACGCACCTGATCTTTACATACCAAGTAATTACGTTTCCATTTTTTCCACACTATGGGATAGGCCAACTAGTTCTGTGTGTTGACTGTTGTGTTTGTCTTTCTAGCAATGGCGTTCATTACATACATTCTGCTTGCTGGAATGGCCCTTGGCATTCAACAAAGGTACATTTTTGACTTTTTCAGAAAGCTGATGGGTGGAACTAGTTGCCCAATATTCAATATTTCAATTTCTAAAGCTGCTCTCCTGGATAAAGTCTTTGTTTTCTGTTTCAGGTTCAGTCCAGAGGTGCTTGGACTGTGTGCAAGTACGGCTCTGGTCTGGATGATTATCGAGGTGCTGGTGATGTTGCTCAGTCTTTACCTGCTCACCGTGCACACGGACCTCTCCACATTTGACCTCCTTGCTTACAGCGGATACAAATACGTTGCGTAAGGATCACACACACACACACACACACACACACACACACACACACACACACACACACACACACACACACACACACACAC
>JAOPUD010000002.1:14920534-14940016 GCA_027122715.1 Trisopterus minutus
CACACACGCACGTGAACACAGACAGACACAAACACACACACACACACACACACACACACACACACACACACACACACACACACACACACACGGCTGTTATAAAGAGGTTTAGCTGGGCATGGTGTGGCACAGGATAGTTAATTCAAAATCACTCCCTTTTTATAAATCTCCTTTTTAAGCAAACACGTTATTGTGTTTTAAGGATTTAAATGCATGAGTGGAATTCAGCTACTCCCTCGGATGGGAGTGGTTTTACGTTGGAGTTGTGTTGATGACGTAATGGGTCGGGTCACATTTACAAGATTAACAATATAATCCAGTTTCTAAGGACCTAGGGATTGCCTCGACTGCAATTATCTGAGGAAAGATTATCTTATTACTTATACATTGATTACCTTCTATTTCCAATCATCCGTATTATTATTTGAAGTTATGCTTATATGTTATATATCTGACAGTATTAATAACAAATTGCTAGGTAAAAAAAAAAAGTAAATGTTATTAATATATTTGTTTCTCCCTGTGGATTCTAGGATGATTCTCACCGTGTTGAGTGGCTTACTTTTTGGCAGTGATGGCTATTTTGTGGCTCTTGCCTGGTCCTCTTGTGCCATCATGTTCTTTATAGTGAGTATTTACTCCAGTTATTATCTAAGGTTTTAGTACATTTTGTAAGGATTTAATCAGCTACAGTACACGCTTGCTTCTACCAGAGAAGTCGTAAATGTAAACCTAAGTCTTCATCTTTGACACTGACAGACTGTTGAAGAGAGGTCTAACAAAATATTTCACAATAAGCCAACTCTTCCTTACATCTATTTCCTGCAATGCTGCCGATGTGTGGTGGTTGCAGGAACTATGACGAAACAAAGCTGGAGAATAGTATTTGGAAGTGGACTAGACGTAAACTCATTATGATTGTAACAATATACAGTTATTTCAAATTATTTTGAGTCTCTATAGAAGATTCTCCCTTGCATGCAGGTTTGTTGCAGCTAGTTGAAGCTTGAAGCTGATTTAATGATTAAACATAACAAGCCGAATGGTTTAATGGTAATTTATTTGATACGGTTGCATATCCTTAATCCTTTTGTTACACTCGCACTGATTTGTCTATATCGTACATATTAAGAGACTAGACATGAGCTGCTGATGCTGTCCCATTGTGACACTTCAAACTATCTGTTGACCATAGCCAAACGATGTTCCCCTCCTCAGGCTCGCTCATTAAAGATGAAGATCCTCTCCTCTCTGTCTTCTGATTCGATGGGTGCGGGAGCCAGTGCAAAACCTCGACTCCGCCTCTACATCACCGTGGCTACCGCTGCCTTTCAGCCGTTCATCATCTATTGGCTAACCTCTCACTTGGTCAGGTGACAACAAGGGGCCGATCACACCAAAGGCTGATCGTGATGGATCTAAAAAAGACCCCTGTTAGGCCATGTGCTTACATTCACAGTTTAATACACCTGCCAGTAATGCGCTCCTGTCAACTTATAAAACATAAATGTTGAGCTTCTTGTGAGCTTGTTTGAAGTGTTGATGGCATTTTCAATGATTTACCAGCACAGTAAATGAATATTGCCTACTAAAAGCTTGTTTTTTACAATGTGTGCTTCACTGGAAAATGCGTAAATTTTGATCGACAGCATTTAAGTGGAATAGACTTTCATTGTGATTTTCAAAGATATTTTTTGATTCCATCTTCTCCTTTATGAATATAAAATATTTATAAAATTGTATTCGAACAGTGGTTCCTGGTACTCACAAACCCTCACAATACACACACATTATCTGAGTATCATTTTCTAATCACATTTTCATAATCAGAACCATCAGTTGTCTGACATTGTCTTGGGTATTATTATCAAAACGGAATGATCAGTTTGCTTTGTTGTGTTATAGAAAGAAACTACTTATTTACCGTTTTAAGTATTTACTTTAACCGTGTTCAAGCTTTTGTTTATATATTAAAAAAAAGGCGTTCTTTATAAATGTTTTGTCACCTAAAATATTGCACTTTTGTGTGGCTGTGCACGTCTTTTATATTAGGCCACCGAGATGTCCGAGAGGTAAGAGACGGAAGATAAATGAAAGCGTACTAAACTGTCAAGGTATCCACATGGACGAGCCGCGTGCGCGTAACCTGCAAAGCGTTCTTTTGGTCTCCATGGATACCCTGGACCGGACCGAAGTCAGCGAACCTACATTGAGTCTATAAGTAACAGATTTTTACCTTTTAATCTTTTAACAAAACGATGTTTTAAAGATATTTTCCTCTGCCCCCCTGAGACATTATTTGGTAGGTAACTTTCCTGATTTTATTCTTTCTTTTTTTTTTTGTTCATCAGGTGATCAAATGTAACTTTATATCGCAGCGCCATTTTCCCATGGAGCTCCATATTGGAGGCATGAGCCTTTTGCCATTACCCTGACGGGTGTTGGTTTATATAATGTATTTCTTACACATAACGTTCCAGCCTCAATCAAATGTTTCTATACGGGCGACCCACGAGTGTACAGGCGTCTAGATGCGTTAACCCGGGTTAAAGTTACTCCAGTAGCTATATGTGTTCCACCATTTGTTGTCCACCGTCAACCTCTTCTGGAGACATTTTAAACTTGAGGCCGCTGGCCTGCCGCTTATTTGCAGATGCAGACTTTGAACATATTCTAATGCAATTTCAGGGGCATGGAGTCTACAATTCATCTTTAAAGCAAGCATATGTTAATTTGTGTTTTTTTGTGGAATAATGAAATTATTGGGGTGGGGGGTGATAATAGGGTTTACTATAAACCAAGGGCTTAATTTGTACCATCCCAATAAATATTGCCTTTGTCTCATATTCTCACAGGATTACAACTGAATAAGCTTGAGCATTTAGCACCAGGAGCATGATGGAGGCTAGTTCTGATACAATACCATCTCACACAACCACTCTTGCACGATCACAACCTTTCTATTCCTTGCAGAACTCTTCCAATGCTCTACTCCCTCTCTCCCCTCTTTCCTTTCCCCCATCCCCCACTTCCCTTTACCCCACCACCTTAGAATCCATCCAATCTTCCCCTCTCTCTAACTCATCCTCCTGGGTAAACACAAAGCACACTGCCGTAGCCCATCCCACCAGGACAACTTGACCTGCCTGAGCTGGCTGCATCAACGGGGCAGCAACCTGCTCTCCCTTCAGCCTCTCCCCAAGATCAACCTGCTGTCCAACAACCAGAGATGCCTCCAGTCTTCGCGTCTGCTGAGCCTCTGTCCCCCCCTCTCCTCGAACAAGCCCCCCTATTCCTTTGGTAGTCTCATCTTCATGGCAATTGAAGACTCAACGAACAAGTTGCTTCCGGTGAAAGGGATTTACGAGTGGATCGTCAACAGCTTTCCCTACTATGGGACAGCTTCTGGAGGATTGAGGAACTCTGTCCGGCACATCTGTCTCTGAGCAAGAGCTTCCAGGAGGATCCAGCGGGACAAAAGCCAGGTAGGTGCCAAGCATTGAAATGTGAAACCATCCATCAAATAACCCTGTCTGACTAACCGTACCAAAGGCAGCTTTGGGTTTGTAATCTAAACACTGTAACCTTTCTGTGAAGCGCAGCAGCATGAGTCAACTGCATTTATTGTTGTCCTACAGTGCTAACAAAACTAGTGTCCCGTGTGTTTCAGTCCTTAGTAGGGAAGGGGTCTCTGTGGTGTGTGAGTGTGTCCAGAGTATCGAGCAGCACTACTGGAGGTGCTGAAGAATCACTACCACAGCACTAACAGCAATCTGGTCAGCATGCCGGCCTTGTGAGTATCAGCCTATCATCCACGAGTGCATGGATGATGCACTCATCCGTGCACCGTTGTGAACAATCACTCTTGTGTTATTCATTACATGGTATGCAGTTCTTTGCACTATGCAAGTACTTTGGTCAAGAACTTATTAGGTTGATTGTATTCTGTAGTGGCGTTGGTTTAAAAACAATGGTACAAATATTGCATGAATGAACTGTTAACTCTTAATTATATAGTAACAGTATTGTAATTGTATTATTGTTGTATTTTTTAACCTAGAAGGTATTCCGTGTGGCTACGTGGCTTTCTGTCCACCAGGTGGGAAGGAGCTGACTATGGGTTCTCTATGAGGTGTGATTCTGTGGAGGAGGCCGGTGGGGAGATGGAGAAGGAGAAGGACCCCCTTGCGGACAGCGGGTACATAGAGCTGCACTACTACCAGTTCCACCCGTACCAGTACCTTGTGCTGCCGGGGGAGGCTGAGCTGGACTTGGAGTAAGTGGAGATCCTCCAGCCGGATGCAGAGGAGAGAAAGTGTAATATTTGAGGCCAGAAGAGCAGGTTCAAATACGGGTCTTAAAAGTTCAACCCAATAAGAGTTGATCTTTCTACTTACATCTTTTTACAAATATGTGATAATGAAATGAAGAAGTCAGTAATTACTTTAAATTATTATTTTTTTAGCTGACATTTGCTTTGAAAAGACAATTCACTGCCATATATTGCCACTCGTCAGATTTTCTTTCTGAAATATTGAGTTGTCTCCAAATTCAACAACTAAGCTTCATCATCTTTGTGGATGTTCATAGGAAAATTATGGTTCATCTTCAGTTCAGATGTGTTTTTGCTGGTTGAAATTTAACAATAAAATGTAAATAATTGTCAGATGGGACCCCTAGTTTTATTATTGTTTTATTATTGCTTTTACTATTATGTAAATATATTTTTATGTAACGATATCAATACAACATCAGATGGGATCTTTACTTTAGATGAAGACTACCCATCAATCTGGATTACACAAATTCGAGTTTTTTATATAAAAATGTTAGTAGCCTACCTTATAGTACCTTAAACCTTTCCTTATGTATGATCAAATTGATAAGGCAATTTCAATCTTTAAAACAAGCCTTTAACAAAGTATTCCCACTTTTTTTTTCTGTATGCAGGGGTTAGGGGTCTGTCTGTCGTTCAACACAACGACGGTACTTACGCTATGGTAATAAAACACCCCTCTCCTAGCCATTAGCCCATCATTCTTAAATGGTGTGTGTTCGTTCTAGGCTTCTGCAGAACCATGTTGGTGCAACATGGCAGCCTCAGGTGGAAGAGGACCCTCTCTCTCTTCTTTATAGGTCCATGCCCTCTCCCCACGTAAATATAAAAGGCTCAAACGAAGGTAACTAAAACACAACAATTCTTATTTCCATGGGATAATATACTAATTAAAACATACTTATGAGTGTTATTTATATCTATATTATATTTCTGCTAAGTCCGTTACGATAGATGATACCCAATTCTACACACTGGACCTTAAATAAACAGACAGTGAAATCAAGTCACTGTTTTAGCAACAAAACGACATTACCCATACTGCACCGGGACAGCGTGTGAGTACGGAAACGGGAAAGTTTCGTACTGTGGATAAAGTTTTCGCAGCCTTGTTGTGTTTATGTTGCACTCAAAGTGACTTTTTGACGTTCGTCTGCCTCGTATGCTTTTTGTGTTGACGTCGTCCGTTTCTAGAAACCGAAGGTAAATATCGGTGATGTGTTTCACGTTTCGGGGGGGTTAAAGTCTGCTTTTAATATTTGTACGTTTTATTATTGCCACGCATTCGCTTCAGCAGCTAACAGGCTAGCGGATTAGCACAGAGCAGCAGCTAGCTGTGTTGTGGGATTATGGTGTGAGACCGCCTGACGTGGAAAACACGTCGCTGCAGATTAAAAAATGTTTTTTTTGCTCAGAAAGACGAGTTAAAACACAATTTATGTCGGGGTGTTCCAAGATGGACGTCTGAATGCCAGTCGGGCTAGTTTTGTTTTGAGAGCTTCAGGCCAACCTCCCAGCCATGGTTTGACGTATTTCACATTTCTCTTTGTACTTTTTTTTGTTGCAAAAGTTGAACGGGAATCGGTCAACTGCATTAACATTTGTAAAGAACACCGTTTCTTACGGGCTGAAGATAGCTTTAGGCAGTTTTAAAGTCATTACTTATCCAATACACTAGGATGTCTTCAGAGCTTGGGAATTGCTTCAGGTTTAACTTGGAGGTTTCTGTAAAGACTATTCATTGCTATAGAATGAATGGCATGTCTAGTACTGTGTACCACACCTTCTGGTAAAACATAGCACTGTTCTGTAAGAGTATGACAGTAAGAATCAGAATAAGCTAATATAAATTGTGAAGAAAGAAGAGAAGAATAGTAAAGCCAACCACTTTGTGTTGCTAATAAGCTATGGATGATTTTTGTCATGCAAGCATCTCCCCTTTTAGGAACGTTTTACAGAGCCACAATGAAATGTATTGAACTCTCAAAGGAAGCTTGTTTGTGGTTTTAGCCCTAGGGGAATACAGTGTAACAGCCATACAACCACCCTGTAGTTGTTACACAGAACCAAACATTGTCTCACGTTGAATTATTTCTTATCATGGGATTCCTCTGCTGTGTGTGTGTGTGTGTGTGTGTGTGTGTGTGTGTGTGTGTGAGAGCAGCAGCATGTGAGGGTCCTTCACAAACAGTTCATGTTTGACGTCCACAGAGAGCTGCCCTGCTAACCATGGTCCCCGGTCCGGTTCAAATCGTCACCGTGTGCAAGGAGGACCACTCCTTTGCGTTGGACACTGAGGCTCTGGGACGGATCCTCCTCGCCCCGGAGATCCGAGACAAACATGTTGTGGTTCTGTCGGTCGCCGGGGCCTTCCGGAAGGGGAAGAGTTTCCTGCTGGACTTCATGCTGCGTTACATGTATAGGACGGTACGTTTTGTTCGTGGTCCCACTGACAATATTGAAAATGTACTTGTGTCCTGCTTATCCTGTTCTGCTTATTATACCACTGAAGAATTATAAAGGGCATATAAGTATTTTGAATAGACGCATGCCTGGTCTCTGCAAACATGTGGAGAGACCAGCCAGAGTAAGGTTTTGAAAGCATCCGGCTGAAAAGCCCCACCCTTCTGCCACACCCTCCAAAGCCAATCCTCTAAAACACATTACCATCTCACTAGGTTACGCAATAGGACTGCCTAGGCTTGTGTGAGACTCTGTCCTTGAGCAATGAGTGCACCGGGTGCGTGCAGGTAGCCCTAGGTAGATGTACGGGTAGGCCATCCATTTGGCCGAATTCAATGATCAGAAGTGGTTATCACAGGTCTGTGACAGCCAAAGAGATCCTATGTTTTTTGTTTTGTTCATCAGCATTTGATTTATTGATCGCAGATGAGATCTAAATAGAATTTCATCAAATAACTACAAAAAATGCATCTAAAATGAATTCCCTGCCTTACCTTTAAATATACATGATTGTTTTCTTTAGTGAGGTCAACCAGTATAAAATATATATTATTTTAAGTAATGTGACTTTTATAGGATAATAGAAAAATGTCAAAGATTTGTTTGTAGAAGTCTCCCTGGGTAAAGACATTGATGAATATGGATAAAGGTAAATGTATATTAAAAAAAAATCTTTCTCAGTCGGATGAAAACTGGCTTGGAGGGGATGAAGAGCCTCTGACTGGATTCTCATGGAGGGGGGGTTCAGAACCAGAGACAACCGGCATTCAGCTCTGGAGTGAGGTCTTTCTCGTCCAGAAGAGCGATGGAACAGAGGTATGTCAATGTGTACACCTGGTGCGACGGCTCAACCAGTAAAAATGTTTTTGTATATAACATTTTTGTTTGGCTTATTAATGACATGTGTTTCTGATACCAACATGCTTTTTGTAAGCAGGCTGTTAATAATTGCTTTTTGCTGAAACATCTGTAACTGATAAATAGATAAATAGATAGGTATGTTCATTTGTTGTCACGTGGGAAAATAACTTTGTTGCAGCACGGCAAGAAAAACAATAAACTCAAGATAGACGGAAACACAGTGCACATAGTTCATATAATAACAATCCACAGATTCTAAAAAAGTTTTTCTAGAGGGCTGGAGAGTTAAAAAGGTAAATCTATCATCAAGCACCTTACCATACAAGGGCTGTATTACTGTATCAAAGGGTCAGTCTCTGTCCTGTCACTGCAAACCTAGTTCATTTAGTTTATTTAGTTGATTCAGTATCTCTTATTGTCCATAGTATTCATGTAGATCTATTTTTTATAATCCTGTTTATGCTGTATGTGTATGCTATGCGTGATGTTTTTAATGCTACTGTGACCTTGAATTTCCCTTTTGGGGATCACTAAAAGCATCCATCTATCTAAAGGACACATTGAAAAGTCGGATGGAAGTGGGCCTGTAGGACCTCCAATGTTGCTCTGTGGGACACTGAGTCCCTTGCCCCTCTGCCTGACCCGAGTGTTGTGGAGCGGATGAGTGGCGTTGTCCATAATGGCCAGCAGTTTGGTCGCCATCCTCCGCGCTGCAATCACTCTGACCTAATGAAAGCCGGCCGGCAGACCGTGCTTTCTTAGGCAGTGGGCTGGTCGGTCCAGTTGGCACGCGATTTTAATGCCGCTGTACCAACACGCATCCGCATGGAACATGTGCAGCATTGTCCTGCGTGCATTGATGGACCCCATCCTCCTTCGTAAAGTCCAAACCTAAACATATGAGTGTTGTTTTTGGGGGGGGCGGTTTTTAATGGAATTATCATTATTTTTTTAAGCAATTAAATATTTGTCTGCAGGTGGCAGTGTTGCTGATGGACACACAGGGAGCTTTTGACAACCAATCCACTGTAAAGGATTGTGCCACCATCTTTGCCCTGAGCACCATGACCAGCTCAATGCAGGTAATTTTATATCATCAATCATGCTTAATGTAATGATGCTTGATTATTGAAAAAGTGAATGGTGCCTGAAGTGCCGCTCTATAATGTGCTGTGGTCCTCATGTGTCTCTTCTAGATCTACAATCTCTCCCAGAACATACAAGAAGATGATCTGCAGCAGCTTCAGGTTTGTGCGGTTTAGCAAAAGGAAGGATGACCCTGTCAATGAGATTGTTTGAGATACCATTGCACTGGTGAATGTTAACATTTTGGTGGAGGAAATTGCCATTTTGTATCCTAAGCCAGTTTCAGACGAGACAATGGATGCCATTCTAATTACTGTGCTTCAGTTCAGAGCGTAGGCAAATGATGACAGCCTGCATGCTAAATGTGTTGGCAAAATGCATGAAAGAAACAGCCAGTCTAGCTCCTCTGGAGTGAGCAAAATGCAACATAACTATAGCTAACCATATTGAAATAGTTTCCCTATAACTAACTCAAATAGTGTGTATCCCTTACTTTACAGAATCTAGTCTATGGTCTACTTTTTATCCTTGTACTTTGCTGACTTTTTTGAGCATGGAGTTGGTGCATTTGTGTATGCTTACTTTTGTTTCCATACTCGTGTTAAACTAACTGGTTATTCTCGGAATGGAATTTGTCCAGTTCTTCTGGTTTCTGGTCTTTATACTTGAAGTGATTGTTCAATATTCATCCTCCCTTTAGGCGTTTCTCGATTAACCTGATGCTAATCGCATGACGAATATTCACTACAAGTAGCCATTGTGTTATTTGTCACTCAACCACTCCTTTATAGCTGATTAAAAACATATATACAGAAAGTATTTTGGAAAGATGTGCATAACCCTATTCGGCCACAAGGCCACTCCATTTCCACTGAATTGTTTTCTATTTTCTTACAACCGCTGACTTATCTCTCACGTACAGCTGTTCACAGAGTATGGACGACTTGCCTTGGATGAAATCTTTCAGAAGCCATTCCAGGTGAGGAAAACCTCTCTACTGTGTCCCAAATGTTTCTAATTTCCACCGTACTTGAATAAAATGCCATTCAGATGAATGCCTTTTTTTTAAGTCATGAATCTGAATCTATGATGGATTTTGTTTCTTCCTAATTCGCTTAAGGTTTTTCCCTCTTTCAACAGTCCCTAATGTTCCTAATCCGGGATTGGAGCTTTCCCTATGAATACAGTTACGGGCTTAAAGGTGGCAAGGAATTCCTTGAGAAAAGATTACAGGTAACGGGTTTTGCATTTGCAGTGAATTGAGCCATACAGAATATTTGTACCAGCTCTCTAGAAGTATTATCATTTGGGTTTGATGAACCATGTTGTAAATTAAAAATTGTAAGTGTGCCGGAAGTGTGACCCTCTCAGCTGCAGCCATCAACACTCCCCAAATCCCCACGTAGGGTGTGTTCATCTTGATGAAAATGAAAACATGTCGCTGCATGTTCACTTTCTGAAAGAAATGAGACATCATTTCTTAAGATATCCACACAAAACTATGGGTCAGGTCCTTGATGCACCCAACTGGTTATAGATCCCTGGGGTTCTCTGGAGCCGACTTGTGATTGATTGAACAATGGCTTCTCATTTGTGTAATAATATTTGCGCCTAAATCTGCCAAAACTCTGCCATTTTTAAAACAGAATAATACCATAAGGTCTGGCAGTATTAAGGATTATGTCCACAAAATTGTGGCTCATTTGGGTTTACGGGTCAGATTTCACAATTCTTCCAATGTTTTCCAAAACTTAGAAGGTACAGAAAAAACTTTGCAGGTGTACATTATGGTTCCTTGAGGCAAACAGGTCAAATAAGGCCCAAATGACATGTTTCACATTTTTTGACCATGAGTTATAGCGCCCCTTGTGGTCGTAGCGGCAGCAAACCTTTTGGAGACACCCTTACTTCCAGTCTTCATAGGCCCATTTAATTGGACACCTAACTCAGTTGTTCAGGTTTGGAGTGGCTGATATTAGCAGGTTTTTTTGCCCTATTCCCTTTCCCTATTAATCACAATAGTAGTGGCTTGCTTTGCAACCACACTAATGAGAAAATACAACCAACTGGTTGGTGGAGATTGACAAAAAACCTTGGAATTGACACTTATTTATTTCTGCATCCCACTATTATTTAGTTCTGACAAAATAGCATTGGTTATATGTTGAAGATATGTATAAAAGATCTAGACGTTAAGACTTGCACCATTTTGGGTGAACTGGCCATTTTTTTTACTGCCCATCGTTAACTAGTTTCCTTCCTTCCTTCCTTCCTTCCTGCCTTTCCTTTCAGGTCAAGGATGCTCAGCACGAGGAGCTGCAGACCGTGAGGGAGCACATCCACTCCTGCTTCACCGACATCTCCTGCTTCCTGTTGCCCCATCCTGGCCTGAAAGTGGCCACCAGCCCTTCCTTCGAGGGCCAACTCTATGGTCAGCCCTTAACTCTTTGCTTATAATATGAGGAAGGGCCTACCATGCTCTGTGAAAATGTTATATTATTGGTGTGATTTGCAATGCAACATTGTATTTGTGTGGTATGCTGATGCTGGCACACATCAGCATGTGTGCCCAACTGTTATATTTATATAGGGGTCAAGGGGGGGCCCTTATCCAGCTTTGTTATAAAGAAGCTTATTACGCGGCTCTTCTCAATGCTGTGCAACGCTCCGTTCACTTGCATGGGCCCGACTTCCGGTGGTAAATTATATTTCAATAATGACCGTTTGCTAAGCATATAATGACCGCTGTCAAAGTGGATTTTTTTTTTTTCACGTCTTTCGAATCACCCCTCAAGTAGTCCGGTAGCGTATCAACCCCAGCGGATTCGGTTGCTAAGCGATGTCAATGTCTTTGACGGACTATTTCTCTGCTGAAGAACACTACGAATGGCAATTGTAAAAAGACTCACCGTGTGAAGTTATTTTTTCGCAAGTAACCGTATAGTGAGCGGGATAATGTATAGAACATCGCCGGTCATTATCTTAAATAAGCCCCTTCAGGGTAAAGCAAGACACCTCCGCTTTGCGCCTGTGTCCGGTTCGCCCTGCCGGGCATTATTTCCTGATAATGACCGGCGTTCTAGACATTATCCCTTACATAGCACACAGCTGTGCTACATCGAACATGCTATAACATGCCTGCTTGAACCTCTGCTTCGTAGGATTGCTGTCACACGTATTGTCTTCCAAAAATGCGGCCTCTAATACATATTAAAAGTATTAAGCATTATTGTTGAACGTGTCATGACTGACGTGTCTCACTAGATGTGGCCCTGGAGTTTAAAGAGCAGCTAAGGAGCCTGATCCCGGCTCTGCTGCATCCTGACAATCTGGCTGATAAAGAGATCAACAGCAACAAGGTCACATGCAGGGGCCTGCTGGAGTTCTTCAAGGTGACGTCCCCTCCCTTGGTAGACCTGCCGCTCAATAGACCCTCTGAAGAATAAGTCCCGCCTCCAAAGCTCGCAGTTCCCTGGGTCAAATGTCTATGGGATATAAACTTAGGCGTTTTTTGAACGATCGTGCGTAACAAACTCTGTAAGTGGCAGAGAAGTCAATGCTGCGTCACGTTTTGAACTACTACTACTACTTCTTCTGTACAGATCATGATAGTTAATTAACTTTAACGGCACCGACAATCCAAAACTCCAGTGGAAACTAGATGGAAAAAGTGTAGTTCAAGACGTGATGCAGCTTTAGCTTCTCCGCCACCTCAAAAACCCCATGTTATTTCCCCATAGGCCCAGGGAACCGGGAGCCTCAGAGGCGGGACTTAGTCTTCAGAGATCAATCTGATCGGCACTCTCAGCGCTGACACTGGGTGCTTCTGTACTTCCAGGCATACATCAAGATTTACCAAGGAGAGGACTTGCCACATCCAAAGTCTATGCTACAGGTGGGTTTCTAATGGACATGGTTTATGTTTTCGGTTAAATTACTCATTACATTTCTAATAAAGAAGGTAAGCTACATTACTCGTAAGCAACCAAGCAATGACAGGACAGGATTCTCCTGGGTAATATTTAAACTTTACACAAAAAGACAATACACAAAAACAGCACTGGGGGGGGGTAGCAGCGATATAAGTGATATAAGTGAATGCTTTGCCAATCAATCAGCAGGGTCTGTGGTGATGTTCATATACATCACCATTTTAGTAGGTTAGTGATTGATGGTCAAGACCACAAACCACGTCTGTGGTTTAGCTTTAAGAGGTCTACCTATGACTTTTACACATTTCGTGATTTTGATCTCTTTACTAGAAAGTATTTCTGAAAGTTCCACTCAAAAAAGGGTATTTTTCCTTATTTTTCTTCTGTTCAATGGATCCCACCACATGTTGCTACCATTATTCCGGGTTCCATTATATCACATCGGATTTAGAACTTCACAAAAGGAACTAACTCTTTCTTTAAAGGCAGAAAAACAAATGCAATGTATTATTATTATTATTACATCATAATCACCCTTTTATTTTTTATTAACGCAATTATTTATTAACTACACATGACTCATGTCTTTTTATGACGTTCTTGTTCCAAAGGCAACGGCAGAAGCCAATAACCTGGCAGCTGTGGCCACGGCCAAAGACCAATACTACAAGAACATGGAAAAGGTGGGTCAGTGGCTTGAGAAGTGAAGGGTGGAGGGATTTATGCCTGGACAACATTGTGCTGTTTTCTGTGAGATTCTAAGGAATGAATGTAGCCGTTATAAATTGGCCTTCTGTGGATGAATTACCCATGAGGAGCTTTGGAAATGGTAGTTATGTGGAATTAAGTCTGTAATTCAAATTAATTCACGTAAGATAAATAAAAAAGGCAGATTCTTAGGCAATCCTTTTGAGCATTTTAACAGACTTCATTTATGTTCAAACTGTGCCTCAAATCAACAACATTTTTGGATGGTAGTCAAATCTTTTTTCTTTAAATGTGTTTAATGCAAATCACATTTTTGGTCTCCATATACAATTCAGTAATTTAGCAAATTCTTTAAACCAAAGCGACATATTGTGAGTCTTAAGCCCATTTTTTACAAGTTGCTCCAGATCAATCACTGGCATTACATTACAGGCACTGTTAGGGAATTACACTAGTTACACCGCTACATTTAGGAATATTTGTGCCTTGCACTCGTTTACACATGGCATGGCAATGCCAGGATATATCGGATATACCTTTCTCATTTCCAGAAAAGTAGCTTGTTACGATAAACAGTCGCAGATTTCACATATGCGTCTCATTGGTTCACTCACTCTGCGCTTACGGACGGATCCCTTATTTCAGAACCCGTCCTGAAAAAAAGAAGCTTGTTTCAAATACGTCCAGTCGCTGATTTTATATACGTCCTTTATTATATACGTAAAAGAGGTTTAGTTGCAATTAGGGACTAGGTATCTGCAGCCATTTTTGAGTTTCAACTCTCCTGCGAACGGTTGACTCTGTGTTGAGTGTATGGGTGTGGAGTGTAACTCCAAGCTGCGCTCCTGTGTCTCACTAGGTGTGTGGCGGAGACGTCCCTTACGTCAACCCGGACTCATTGGACGAGAAGCACATCTTCTTCTTCAACGAGGCCCTCCACTCCTTCTCCTCCACCAAGAAGATGGGCGGCAGTGAGTTTTGTGAGCGCTACCGTCACCAGCTGGAGATAGAGCTCCAGGAGATGTTGCAATCGTTCAGCAAACACAACCAAGTACGTGAAACACACACACACACACAGATTCGCACACACTCATGCAGTTGTCGCGTTGCAGTGCATGTTTGTTTGAGTTTATAAAAAAAAATTTTTCCTGTGAATTCTGTGCAAACGCAGGTAGTACTTTGCTAAAGGAATCATTAAAATACACTGTAAACTCATGGCCTAGTCTGTGTGCGTGTTGAAAATCCCCCCAAATAATGAGTTTCTTCATGTGTTTCCTTTTTTCTTCTAGTCAAAGAATCTGTTCAGTGCCTTCCGGACGCCCGCAGTGCTGTTTGTCCTGGTCTGCTTCCTGTACGTGCTGTCGGGTGTGCTACTGTTTATCGGTCTCACTACCATTGCCTTTGCGTGTGACTGTGTGGTGGGGCTGGCCATGGTCGCCATGCTCACCTGGGCCTTCATCCGCTACTCTGGCCAGTACCGGAGTGTCGGCGGCGTCATTGACCAAGCAGCAGGTGTTATCCTGGAGCAGGTAAGGGGCTTCAACCGTCCAAACTGTCCATACTACCCAATACCAACTCTCCAACTTGGTATTGTGTCATGGATGGGTACTGGGTGTGGCTGGGATTCAGGAAGTTGCAAGGGCTGTTTATCAGCGTTACACATTTATCTGTATCTGTTTTATAAAAGGCCACAACCCAAAGCAAAATTTGTGTTAACCTTTTTGTCTCGTCAAGTCTTCTATTTAACCATCTTGTTTATGTTATAATTGGTTTAAATTGTTTGAAACAAATATAACAAACCTTTTAATAGCATTCTTTAATTACCCTGTGATTATGTTTAAACTATCCCTCAAGGCATTCTAGATATCCGATGTAGATACTAGGTTTGTTCACAAGGGAATTGTCTACAGACTGGTTTTAGAAGCCTCTAATGCAGACATTAGAAATGGTTAAGCATCACTAACATGTAAAAAGTTAATATTTGTTCTGCTTTGTATCTCCAGGCCACCGTTGTGGTGAATAAATCAAGAGGCACCAATGTCGCTCCAAAGATGAAATCCAGCTAGAGGGTCTCCTGACATTCATAGTCCTGATGCAACGCAAGCAGTGCACAACACACACACACACAGCACTTACATAGGCTTCTTCTTGCTACCCCTGCAGGCAACTCCACAGCAAAAAAGTCATCCAGACTAAGTCATCACAGGGTGAAACTATGATGCTGGTTCACCAGCATCTCTTTATATGCACAATATTTTACTCTTAAGAAGTCCTATGAGGAAAGAGATCAAATTCCTGTTCAGGACAATAACTCAAGGTTGTTGTGTTCCTTACTGCCGTTCTTGTACATGTTTACATTAGTCTGTACAGACACTTCTGTCTACGTACATCTCTCAGCACAAGCAGTGAGGGGTTTGGACCTTTCTATTGAATGCATGGGACCATTTGTTGAGGACCATTGATGCAGAACAATTTGCTACATGCTCGCTTTAATTCCATATAACACTCATTATTTTATTGCTGTAGTTTCCAAGCTTGGTGGCCTTAAATGCATTCCAATCCCTCTCGATTATTTTTGAAATGTCTGACATAAATTCCATTTTCTATGACATGATTAACTTTTGAAATGGAAACAAAGCACTTTTGTATGTGTTTCGTATAAATGACTATGCTGCTTTAACTAAATAAATATGCAAGTCTGAAATGGCTTTCATGTAAAATGGGTTGTTTTAAATCTGGGGACCCCAAAGATGACGGCTTAGTTGCATACTAGACTGTCTTAAAGCTTTCCAGTCAGCCAAAGAGTGTTTGGAACGGTGTGCTTCTAAGCTACATATTCAGGAACTTCCTTTGTCTTTTGCTCTATACATATATATTAATAAAACATAATGCTGTTGAGAAAAGGTTTTATCCATGTGTAATGCAAAAACAACATTGCATTGTTTACTGTCATTTAATAGCAATGCGCAGAATTCCTACTCCATAACTGAATATTTTCACCCCAATCAGGATCATTGTTTCATTCTTCAGAGAAGCCGGTGTATGAGTAACTCTTGAACAAACCGCAGCAGCACTCTTGATATTTCTTTTGCATGTATCTTTAATTTGTCTTGAAGATATTGGCATAATATTCACATTCAAATAACTCTTCTATGCATGTTTGTAGAATTCTGTCAGAGTTAATTGGCTTTATTTAATTTATTTTCAATATATATTTCACTATATAATTGATTATCAGCAATATAATCAATGTTAAAAATTAAAGAGAATTTTAAGAGGTAGTTTGCACATTTTATGTTCTCCATACCAGATAACGTTAACCAAATTTTCTCTCTACATTTCCATTGCCATTTGAATTCTAAAAGTAGTCATCAAATATTGCATATTGGTTGTTATCTTTTACAGAATGATGGCCCAGGATTTAATTATTTGAAAGCTTTTATAAATTATTAAACCCAAGGGATATTACCTGTGTCTGTTTTTTTTTCTCCATTTTTAACTAGGTTAAAACAAGGGAGCCTTGAGTTTGATGAAATGAGGAGATTGAGATTGTGGAGGTTGACCAGGGCCCCGTTAGCCTACGTGGATCGTGAAGTCCATCGTACGAGCGTCGTTGAGTTTTCACCCCGTTTCCCGAAAGCATCATTGCTAACGAGCGTCGTTAAAACCCTCGATACTAACGACTAGTGGTGCAACGGATCATCATTGATCCGTGATCCGTTCGGATCAGTTATTTCACACATGATCCGCGGATTGATTTATAGAAAAAAGAATTTGTGCGCAAACTGCGCATGTTCAGTCCACACACAGCGTGGTCATGGCGAGCGGAGGAACGGAGGAGCTTGAACACCCCGCGTCGTTTAAATCCCCTATTTGGGAGCATTTTGGCTTCCCTGTCAAAATAAATGATGAAGGAAAGAGGTTGGTGGACAAAACCGTGACGGCGTGTAGGCACTGTGGCATTCGAAAGCCATACAACAGTGGAAACACATCGAGTATGACCACGCATTTGCGGCGACATCACCCCGGTGTTTCACAGACAGGAGTGAAACAGAAAGCGGCTCAACAACCGCTTATCACCGCGGCATTTAAACAGCCCCTTCCTGCACAAACCGGCCGGGCTAAAGCGATCACAAACGCTATTGGTGTGTTCATTGGTGCAGACATGAGGCCATATTCGGTTGTTCAAAACGAGGGTTTTAGATATATGTTGAACGTGCTCGAGCCACGTTACGACATTCCGTCGCGCACTCACTTCAGCGAAAAGATTGTGCCAGATCTTTATGAGCAGGAGAAGAAAAAAGTTGTGGATGAACTATCTGTAGCACCCTCTGTTGCACTCACAACAGACGGGTGGACGTCAAGGGGAACGGTGAGCTATGTGACAATAACCGCTCACTTCATCACAGCAGACTGGGAGATGAGAAGTCCGGTGCTGCAGACACGCCCCCTCTACGAAAGTCACACAGGCAGTCATCTTGCGCAGGTACTGACACAAGCAGTGGAGGAATGGAAGATAAAGAGGCCCACTACTAATATCCCAGTCACAACTGATAATGCCAAAAATCAAATAAATGCAGTGAATGAGGCAGGACTGGGCCCACAGATAGGGTGCTTTGCACATGTGGTGAATTTGGCATCACAGAAGGGAATCTCAGTCAATAGGATGGACCGCCTCCTTGGGAGGCTCAGGAAGGTGGTTTCCTACTTCCACAGAAGCACAACAGCTGCTCATGTGCTTAAGACAAGGCAAGAGATGCTAAATCTGCCTACTCATAAGCTCATACATGATGTCCCAACAAGGTGGAATTCCACTTATGATATGTTGGAGCGTTATCTGGAGCAGCAGGCAGCAATATACTCTGCATTGACCGACAAGACCCTAAAGAAAAATGTCAAAGACATCATAAACCTCTCTGATGATGATGTGAGAGTGGCAGAGGAGGTCCTCCAGGTGCTTAAACCCCTTAAAACTGTCACATCTCTGCTGAGCACTGAAACTTCGCCATCGGTGTCAATGATCCTGCCGCTGAAAACAAGGATTCTACAATCCATGGCTCCAAGTGTGGAAGACAGCACCATCACTCAAGATGTCAAGACTGCCATTAGAGAGGACCTGAAGCCCAGATACACTTCACCCCCTACTCTACAGGACTACCTTCACAGATCTACTGCCCTGGATCCGAGGTTCAAGTCCCTGTCTCACATAGACCCTGACCTACGCCAGAGGACATACAGTGACCTCACCACTGAGCTTGTGAGCAGTCTACCCACTGAAGACTGTGATGAGGTAAAGAAAAAAAATATTATTTAAAAATGATCAATTTAAATCTACATACATTTTTTATTTTCAGTAATAATGGCATTCATTAAATGTTATTGCCACATTTTTCATGTCTATGAAACATGAAAATAAATAATAGGTTTAATTAATCAACTATTCTTTTCTGCAGGGTCAAGCTGCAGAGCCAACAGGAGCAAACTTGGACACATCTCCTCCACGAAAGAAGTCGGCAATGGCAGAGCTTTTTGGAGAGACCTTTGCCAGCAAAGACATGGACAGCAAGACTCCTGCTGACATCATCAAAGAGGAGGTGAAATTCTACCTGGCAGCAAGCGGCATTGCAGTGGATGGTGATCCACTGACATGGTGGAAAAGCAATGAGTGTAAATACCCTCATATTGCTAAGATGGCAAGATGCTATCTCGCTGTGCCAGGCTCTTCAGTTCCTTCCGAGAGAGTGTTCTCAACAGCAGGGGACATAGTGACTGCAAAGAGGTCCACACTCTCCCCAGACAATGTAGACATCCTTGTCTTTTTGAAAAAGAATTTGAAATTATAAGCTCATGTATGCTTTGTTTTCTTTCTTTAGTTCTTCTTTGATGATGTGGACGTAGGCTTTATGTCACTCTCAAAGCTCTTGTTTCAAGAAGGATGATGTGCCTTCTTATGTTGCACTTTAAGTTGTTTTTTATTGATGGTCATTGGTCCATGTTTAAAGGAAGGAGATGTGCCTTTTTATGTTGCACTTTAAGTTGTTTTTTATTGATGGTCATTGGTCCATGTTTAAAGGAAGGAGATGTGCCTTTTTATGT
>JAOPUD010000002.1:15003508-15018116 GCA_027122715.1 Trisopterus minutus
CCCCCCCCCCCCCACGCATGGCAACTGCTCCGGCCCGGGCCTGTAGCACACAGGTGTACAGCCATTCATGCAAATAGTAGCCTAGGCTAGCCTAGCCGTCTCGCCATGTTATTTTCAAAAGGGAAATGAAAGATAACTATTTAAAGGGAAATTTGTCGAGAAGCCAAAAGCCTGCCAATAACATTTCCATTTAGGGCATTTAGCAGACGCTTTCATCCGAATTGCTAGGTTAACCCATTCCCTGTATACAACAAATATAGCTAGGATAAGAAGAAGAACAATAAAACATTCTGATAGAGAAAATAGGACATGGTTGTCTGTTTGTTTCGCTAAAACTAATCTTATTCCTTGGGTAGATTTCCGGAGGTTCTAATCTCTCCAGTGCTATTGAGGCAGACTTAGCGCATAGGAAAGGCGATATGAGTGGTGGGTCCAACGCAACCGTTATTCCATGCTGGTCTGACAGTCATCGACAGATTCGGAATCAGCTGTCACGTTACTCAGCAACATAAAAACACATTCAAGCTCCACACTAACCATTTTACTAACCATTTCACTAACTAACACAAGTGTTGCTAGGAGTAAAACGCAGGTAACAACCGATACAAAGACAAAACTCAAAACTAAATGGGAGAATACCTACAGTTGGTTGGCAAGGAAAAAAGTCTGCTCCAGCGTGCAAGTCAAAAT
Source organism: Trisopterus minutus (assembly GCA_027122715.1). Lineage (NCBI taxonomy): Eukaryota > Metazoa > Chordata > Actinopteri > Gadiformes > Gadidae > Trisopterus > Trisopterus minutus. The sequence continues at coordinate 15,004,199 of JAOPUD010000002.1, forward strand.
CACATCCCAGGGGGATGTCTAGACACGTATACTGATGTTAAAATCAAGAATCGAAACAGGAACCACAGTGAGATGCAGCAGCCCTGCACCAGGAAATGACACCATCCCCCAGTTTTAAAAATCTGCTGACAATTCAACACAACAGCTCACGCATGTGTCACACCGGACGGGCAATGCAAATCAATATCACAGATGCATGCGTTTGCCTACTTGTGCCTGCAAAGATGATTCAAAAATACTTTTAAACCCATCATCAATAATGAACAACCCAAATGAAAAAGGAAAGATTTTGTCAACTGCAGCCCAGAAAAATATTTTAATCATGCCCACAAAGTCAAGAACAAAAAAACGAAAACAACAGAACAGGCATACAATGCTGCAACATAAACAGACCCATGTATCTGACCCCCGGCCAACTACACCCCCCCCCCACCGGCCAACTACAGCCCCCCCGCCCTGTCCCAAATAGTTGGTATGCCCCCAGAGCAGATACCCTAGGTGTTGCCAGAGTGAGACAGAGTAGACAGCCTCCAATCAACTCAGAAGGCAAGTTGCATGAAGCAGCCTTAATAGCTTCAGGTCAGCAGGTCCTGGTGGCCTGTAGCCAATAAACACCTCTTACTAAAACAACATATCACCAATAGCCATGACATAACCTTGCACAGGTGTCTATTCAGCACAATACTCCTTTGTACTGCATGTGCAAATAGTCCCTTTAGCCTACAGCTATTATGGGTCAAAGGTAGACTGATGGATAAATATTACGTGATAAACATTACAAATGCATGTAGGCAAAGCAGAGAAGGAAAGGTCTAAATGTGCGCAGGTTGGAAATTAATTAAAAATAAAACCTAAAACTCTGGCTGAGGACTTGAGTTTCCTAGGTGGCATCATTTGAGATTCAAAACAAGGCATACACAGACCAACAAGGTCATTTGTATAGTGATCTAGGTACAGAAACAAAGCAACAAAAAGAGGCATTACCGAGCAGGTGGTACAGACAAGGGAAAATTGGGCTTTGTGAACGTGCATGCGCACACCCAAAACTGATAAGACACACACACTACAGCAAGGCGATCAAAAATAGAGAACAAAGAATGGAAAAACGATGCCAGTAGTCTTTCAAGGGTGAATGTGTCAGCTGTGAGGAGGAGGGGGGGGGGTGAGGAGCGAATAAGGGGCTGGAAGGGGGGTGTGTCGGGAGCTGCAGGCGGGCGGCGGTGCTGTTGGTGGGGAGGGGGAGGCTGTGGTGGGCTGCAGATAAAAGCGAAGGATATTCAATCTGCATTCCGAATGAGCCTGAAGTGGGCCGATCATGTGCCGGAGACCTAGCGGCTGTAGTCTGAACCATTGCATCCGTCTTTAGCATGGCCCGCTCTTTCTGGGCCCCAGAACCCAAACTAAAAGAGACTAACGCACATTACAACCACCCGGGTGCAGAATCAAGCCCTCCGCAACCACCCTCCCGTCCTACTCCCCCTATCCAAATGAGAAAAGGGGGGGGGCTTATGGCTTCTGGGTAGGACAACAGACACTACCAAGACAAACAAGTCGCTATGGCTAACATGATCCTGCTACCGAGGCAAACCCACATGCATGCATGAATCACACACAAAGCAGGCCGAGCAGGAAGAAAAAGGGCCATATTGAGAAATACATACATTGGACTTTGTATTGGTTGTTCCACCAGAGGAATGCTAAATTCATATTTTTTTGTAAGGGGTGGTGTAAGGGGTTAGGGCGCGTGGCAATGAACAGTACACATGTATGTCCATACAGATTATGTTAAAAAGGTCCTGCTCAGTGATATTCATTTTGCACCTGGACAAATGCACCATTTTAGCCTGACTGTCATGTGTAGGCCAGCCTCATGCATGAATCCATGTTATATGGTCTATGCTAATCAGATACAGGCATGCAGTCAAGACATTGGACAGTATTTGAATGCATGGCTGTTCATTATTTTTCTTGTTGATCAATGTCTAGATTCTAAGCTGCAGCAAACATGCCTTTGATTGTACTTGGGGTGGCGCCCCCTGTCTATTGCAAAAAGAACAGCACTGCCGAAGAGAAAAACAAGTTTGATTGGCAGTCCAATGCACCCAACATAACAGCACAATAGAATCTTTCAGATAGAAGGAAAATAGTGAAGGGCTGCATCGACCGTTTGCCTCTGTATTAGTTATGTTAGCTCTTGGTCATAAACACCCCAGAGGAATACAATCTAGCCAGGAATACCCGCATTCATTCGTAGTTATGTTACATGATAGACTCTTCTTTTTCACTGTTTCAAATCTAAGGATGATGTCATTACTTCTTGTGTTTTCAAGCATTGAAAATGTAACATTGACCGTGAATAATGGCGTCACACCAGTGGTATTCTAACAGCATACACATTGGTTATCAAAGAAACAATAAGAAAATGCACAATTTATTTTGATGCAAAACATAATTGACCCATGGACAAACTGTGTGCTCATTCAAAGACTGATGACTTATCTGTTACAAAACCGCAAATGCAGTTTAACTCCATTTCAGTGAGACTGCAAGTGAACATATGTTTCCAGATCAAACCTGGCAGAACTCATACATGATTTAAATGCTGCTTGTACAGATTTGGACTCAAATGACAAAATCACTTGAGTAATTTGCAAACATGGGATTTTCGAGGCATTTTTTTTTGCAGGCATTTTACACAATTAACATTTATCAATTTCTCCGGTACAGTAAAATGAAATGTTGGACGTAATAATTAGTCCGATAACCCGTAAGCCAAGTGAGGATGGATAGGTGAAAAGTTTCTGGAGGCTAGGCTTGTTCACTTGCTACTGCAGCCCCTGGTAGCTAGCCTTATATTTTAAAAGTTAAAACAAAGGGGATCGTCGCTTCCACATCTTTTGCTGGACAACGAAAACAACAGCCCAAGACAACGAAAGGGCTCAGATGATGGTAGTGCAGTGCAAAGGAATCATTTGCCAAAATAAATGAATGAACGCCAGTATACACCTCTATTGTAACGACTAGCCTTAGCTCCTACTAGCACCATTATGTTGAAGTCATTTAACTCGGGCAAGTGTACCTGTTTTTGAACTCGCTGGCCCTGGCTTCTAAGGGGGTACTCCATTTTATTCGCACAGATGATCATTTTCCAAAAAGTGTTCTAGTTCATGGATGCGTCTCTGTCTTTCTTGGACTCTCCCAAGCAGGCTAACAAAAGACAGTTCCCTCTCGCTGAGAACTTGTCTGTGCATCTACTGGAGAAAGCAGAAAACCTTCCCAGCCGTGCTGACAGCTCCAGTAACAGTGTGACCAATCACAACGCAGGAGGCGGAGCTACTTGACAGCTCCAGTAACATCGTGACCAATCAGAGCACAGGAGGCGGAAGCTACTTGACGGAGGGTTATCTAAATGCTAATGAACATCTGCAAACAACAGACCCAACTACAGAAGCTGAACAAGTCGCGAACAGGCATCAGATTAGGGAGATTCTGAAGGATAGCCTATTATGAAAAGTTGACAAGTGGTTTAAAGTAGAATGAGTTCCCCTTTTGAAGGTCAATCATATGCTGTATATATTTCAGGTGGTAGCCTACCATAACAGACCAATATATCCTGAATCATAGGGCCATAAAGAGGAGTTCATATTGATCCAAACAAACTACTAAAAGGCAGTTGGAGCCCAGTATGCAGTTGACAGAATTGTGAATACACTAATGGATGCCAGTGGAAAATCAATCAAATGTGTAAAAGGAGAACCAGGGTTAATTCTGGTGAAAAAAACAAAAAAATATGCTAAAGATCTAAATCTGCCACCAGACAGTGATCGCAGTCTGTCGCTCCTTCATGTGATGTCTACCACTGTCCCTTTAGTTGGGATAGAGTTCGCACTTAACCTAACCTCGGCTCTTACCTAGATGTTACTTTTCAATAGTCCAGCACACTTCTTGCCGTAATGAAAAGGACTTTGGTTTTAATGTCAGAAACTAGGTAATTTGGGATGATAAAAGCTACCTCAGAATGTTGACCTCAGACAAAACGACAACCTTGTCTAATCTAACTAGAATGTACTTTAACTTGTCCTGCTATCTTGTATAAACTCAGGGGAAGAGGTGATGCATGTGACACGCAAAGTCATAGTTGCAGTAACTCACAAGGTGGAGATTCCAGAAAAGCCTTTTTTAAATTGGATTTTGCGACCATTCGCTTCTTTGTGTCGGTTATTTGTTGTTTGCAAAACTTCTCATAACTTCTAAGAAAAAATCTTTTACACACCATAAAACCATTTTATATAGGAGAACTTTGCAGGTCTAAATATCACATTCACCAAACTGTCATCCATTGAAAGATTCAAACACTCAACCAAGTTTGTGTGTGTCATCGTTTCCATGGTCGGATTTACCAGACAGATGATGTTTGATAGAAACACTGTAGTGTCCTTTAAAATAATCAAAGGGGCACAGTTCCAGTTCCCAGCATCTTTTGTTAGATTTACACACAGACATGTCCGGACAAGCAGGACTGGTCAAAACTACCTCACACCAGGCTGCATTTCCCCTTAACATGTTTCCACTCAAACATCAGCCACTATTTAGAAGGGAATTAGCTTATCTAATGTTATTCTACTGATATATCAACAGTACAACTGTGTGAATATTGCAATATTCACATGGTTGCACTGTCAATATATACATTAGAATATTACCTAATACAGGATTTGCTTAAGAGTGGAAGTAACAGTATTAATATAACTATATATATATTTTAAATTATAGTAATGAGACCATATTAGGTCTTATGTCTGGTTTTGTAGCATTATATCCAATTTAGTATAATCAAACACATGCAAACTCTTACTTGATTGAAATGGCATAAAGGGTCAAAGTTCAACATTTTTTTTAATAAAACAAGAAATGTGGTTATGAATGGACATCAATGCAACAAGCTACACAATTTGTGTATCTACTGCTATCACATGTTATTAAGTAGTGCCTTTACAAAACATTTTGGTCTAAATGATTTGAAGATGCTTTGCCTAAACAAAAAATTAACAGCCCAATATAATGACAAAGACAATGTTGTCAAATAATATAAGCACACTTATTTAAATACATATTCACAACAAAAAGCTTATTTTTGAACTTCTTAAACAACATTACAATAATGCTAATCTATCTTTAATGCTAATCTGGTACATGTTGATGCTTTTTCCAACAGTAATATTGCTGCTGCACTGGTAAGCATGATCATTGACATATTGTTTGTGGAATAGCCTCAGTAAATGAACATAACTGATACCATCTGAACAGGAAGCTACGCCAAAGGCAGAAGTAAAGTAAAATAGGTCAAATTGTGCGCTGCTTCTTATTGCGTTTAAATACGCACCGCTAGCAGTACATGTGGACGATTTGGGATTTATTATTTAATGTCTATATATAGTGTCTGTTTTAAAGCGTTTAACCGGTTAGCTGGAGTGGTTTAAGAGTAGGCAACAGAGGAGCCTAGATCCACTGTAATTATGTAAAATGGCTACACTAAGTTTAGAGATAGACAGAGGTAACTCTAATGCATGAAAGATTGTCCATTTTGACGGCTGCTTCTCCCACACCACATTTAAAAAGATCGGTGATGGGAGAAGATGTAGGCTATTAAAATAAGAATCAATTATACAATTATATCTTATCTTACTAGAACACACCTCCATGTTCTAGTATCACTACACATTATACGTTATAATATAGGTGCTATTTCAATATTTGGATCAGCATCTCCTTCCTGTAACACAAGTCAATCCTGTCAGGTTTTGTGAATCATTTAAACATCTTTCCAAACGTGTTCAATCAGGGAGGGGAAATTAACTTTGATACAAAACTGCAACGATGACATGGATTGTTCTCAAATTAATGGCAGACCTTGATAAGAGCAGACTGTATGTTTATAGCCTCAACATAAAGGAGGATCATACCGGTGCACTGGTGCACCCAAGTGGAACGGACCTCTGCCTAGCTGCCACACCGGCGGTAAACAGGACCTGTATGTTCTCATTTGGGTTTTCTTCGTTTTTGGCCCTGAGTTTCAGCGGCGTGGATCTGCTTTCGGCTCCGGCCTTTGGCCCGCTGCATATGAGAGGATGAGGATAGCCTTGGATATTTACACACAGGTACGGCTTGATATTACACATTACAGCATGCATCAATACCAAAAAAGGAACAAACACATATCAGGTTTATATACACCAACAAACCGGTATTCACACAATAACAATATATCACAGTTCTATAACAACAACAAAATAATCAGACTCAAACATACTATAGCCAGTTATAAAGCAAATATAAAACAGGCATGTGCTCAAAAACAGTATATCAGGCTTATGTTCCAACAAACAATCACAAAGTAGCAAGGTTCTATACCAACTACTTCTATTCCAACAAACAAATGGTGTTGCACTCAAGTTCAGCATGAAGCAGGATAACTAACCAACCTTGTGTTGAGCTCAGCACTCCACATGGGGACAAACAGAGCAACAGAGACAAACTCACAGAATGGGTGGACGGGGCCAGAGGGGGCATCTTCTTAGTGGCTCTGGGGGCCAACTGAGAAGACAGCTCTTGCTGGCGTCGCTTCTCTAGTCTGGTAGCATGAGACTGCAATTTATCTGACACACACACACACACACACACACACACACACACAATAATACATTGCGAAAACAAATTCACAGATACACAGGCAAAATACCATACACACCCAGTGGCCATTTGGAATAAATGGTGTGTTGTACTGTTGTAAATAGTTACCAAGGAGATCATGGTCTGGATTATCTACCAATGGGATGATGGAAACAAAGGCCCCATCCTTTGGGCTTCCTGGTGAGGAAAACTATTCAACCATTAAATTTTTACAATCTCAAAAATAGATTTATCATTGGCTGTTTTGTGGCTCTAGCTACTGTTCTGTATATACCGTATACTGAAGTATGAAATTGGGCTTAGGTCATGGTTACCTTGTCAAATCCAACCATCTATGAAAATGACTTCAAGTTCCAGTTAATCAGTTTGACGATTTCTGGTCCGTGCTTTTGTAAACACTCACGTTTGACAATGCAGGAAATGAAGAAGCATCTGGCAGGAAGTAATCTGTTCGCATACTCATGGTGTCGGGAAAGAAAGAGCAGTTTCAGTCCGCCTTGGTCATCACACAAATCTACCAGTCCTGAAAACACCCGCCCGAATGCACAACACGGCAGAAAAATAGTGTGATGAACAACATGAATGGAGCATCTGTTTGTCAGAGTGATGTTCTTTCACAGTGCACTACCACTAACTAACTGACCACTTCATCTGAACAGTTAAGCAAAGTGGTTATTTTAGTAATTTTGTAATTACTCAGAGGACAGATGCTTGAGGTAACAGGACACCTTTGGATAAGCTCTGTAAGATATTGAATGTCTTTCAGTGATCCATTGCATTGCATTGAGTCCAACATTTGTTAATGAGCATAACATACTGACCAAGACATCTAACATGAATGAGTAGAATTATAATCTCATAATTTATGACTTAAGTTGCACCACCAATTTACCCTATGTATTTGTTTATTAACACTATAGTCAAAAGGTTTTTTCAAATTCAGCGTTTTATTGTGACCTTGGTAAATCATTGAAAAATATTTTGGGATCCAGTTTTGATAATTATGTTTTTATAGTCAAAACTTTATCCCTCTGCACCCTCTCCCACCTGCATCAGGAATGTGAAGTTTAGTCCTCAGGTACTGCAGCAGCACATCCACCCGACAGCTGGTGTTGACGAGAAACTGCTGGTCATCTGAGCCACAGCAATACAATACGTACAGATATAATCAAGAAGTCTGTTGAGCTAAAATAACGTTATTTACCACGGCACATCTTGAAAAAGCTTATGGCTTACCTCCGTGTTTAATATGAATGAACATCACTCTTGAAGTTGGAAAACAAATTAGAAAAAGAAAAATATCGAATGAAGAGAGAATTCTTTCTTTATTAAATCCAGTCAAGAGAAGGGAGCATGCTCAGTGGTTTTCAATGTCTGATTGGCTATCTTGTCCTCTCCTCGTTGTGTTGGACAAACCCAATGAGGTGTTTGTTTTCATCACAGAGGATAACTCTTCTCTGGATTGTCTCCATTTAGACTCAGGTGACCCATGTCTGAATCATTTAAATCTTTTTATACAAAATTAAATAAAAAAACAAACCCTGAAAACCGCAAGAGTGAAACGTAATATAAAAAATATCAAGATGACTATCTACTTCATGTTTTAACATATAAAGTAATAATTCAATGAAATTATGAATAATATTAATAAAATGTACAATATACAATGATGTTATTAATACAATATGTATTATACAACCATTTGCATGCATAATAGTGATGCTACCCCATTTCTGACCGTATAAAAGGGAAAGAAAATCAACAAATCTATTGGACAATCTCAGCAATAATGTATGAGCGAGTGCTATTAAATATATATGGTCACAGATTGATTTACTCAACAGACGAATTCACTGCACGCCAAGGGCCATGTCCAGAAAGTTGGCAAAATGCGTTGTCTGTGCAGGTGGGAAAGGCACCAGTACAGACAGGTCCATTGTTCTCAGGGTGTCCCTAAGGGAACTGAAAGAGAGAAGACATACCGTCATTGCCTTCCCCGCTGCAGGGTCCAAATAATATAGGTTAAACATTAAAATAATTGCTTTTCTGGTAGATTCTTCAACTCTGGCAGGTAAAAAGAATACTAAACCAGAACAGACCTGCAGGTGCAGTAGAGCAGGTGAGACTCTTTATGTAGCTGTCGAGCCAGCTCCAGCTGATGGTTGTCCATCAGCTTGTTGTTGACCACAACCAGAAGAGGCTTCCTCGCTCCCAGAGCCTCCAGACAGCTCCCAGCCCCTGGGGTGGAGAGGGCAGATTGTAGTTCATGTTGACGAACAACCCAAACACACTAATCAACCCAAGAAATTACTAAATAAACATGGTTCTACTTGCTTGTTCATATGTAGGTCATCAGTGACTATGGGGTGCCAAATGATTACACGGCCCCTGGTCGCTGATACACACCTGCATGGCTGATGACAAGATGAGCACCAGCGATGTCTTCAGAAATGGAGTCCTTGAAGCGGAAGGCCTCCAGTGTGAGATCTAGTCCACTCTCTGGTCCAGGGAGGACAGAGCCCCTGCCCACCTGTAGAACCAAACGCTCATATCCACGAGCCTTTAGTGCCTGTGGGAAATGTATAATGTCATAAATTTTAAAATGTATGACTTTGAAAATGTTGACACTTAAATGATTAAGTTAGGGCAATCATTTTTTTCAGTTATTCTAACTGCCGTTAACACTCAAACATTAACCCTTAGACAAACACATTTATAAGTATCCATTGAGACAATAAAGTGGAAACTTAGATACTCAACGTTCTGGATACATTAAGACAAGATTTTATGACTAATTTAGTATTCCTTTTTTGTCCAAAGCTAACAATACATTAGATATGTCATTGAGGTGCAGGCGGTGGCTGATTGGTCTTTCTCAGGCCTAAGGAGCCACCACATTATCCTACTCTTTACCATAGTCGTAATTCGTGGATTCTGTCTATCACGTATCGGAATGGTTAGCGCAAGCTTAATAATAACATTGTATGGTGGTCACTCATATCGGCTAATAACACTTTCAGACAGCGGTACTACTCACCTTAACAGCCTCAGGAGTCGTAATCGTTGTAATGAGCTCATCGAAACTTGTAGTACCCACCGTGACGAATACTGTCTTCATTGTTGTCAACTTAACGATGAAAACAATACCATTAATTCGGCGTGAGTACAGGCTTGGTACGTTCCTCCTTGTTCGGTCAGAAGTCGAAAATGTCGGCCTTCTGAAGAATGGACCACACTGCCACCTAGCGGTTTGGAGCTTCTACCGCCACAAACGACATTTTTGTATTACCATAAATATATATGTTTGAATGTTTTTCTATTTTGCCTTTTAAGAGATGTTGGTAAAAAAAAATCTGTGTTTTTCAGGTTAAGGAAAAAGGAAAAACACTTACTGTAAACAGTGCTGTAAGTATACTGAGAAGCAGTTTTTCAGTAAAGTACAATCACTAAACTGAAGTTGAATCCATGCTGATGTTAGCTATTGGTTTAAGTCAAAATAATCAATAGATAATACATTATTGGCACTGAATACATTTGTAATGGTAATGTCCACATATGTAACTTCCTGAATCCTGATAGTCCAGCAGGCCTAGCTATAAAGAATCACACAGAGTCGGGAATGAAACAGAAAGTTTTTAAGGCTCTGTTAAATTCTCAGTTTCAAAAACAATAGACTATATCTCGAAGTCACAAAAGCAGAAAAAAAACTAGTAGGCCTCTAATTTGAAATGTTAAAAATTGGCTAGCAATGTCATTAGTTTGTAATAAATAGATAAAGAAAAAGAAAAAAATAAAGCAAAGAAGAAAACAATACATCAGTTACAGGGGCTAGAATTTAAACTAAACCACAATGGAGGCACCAAGAACGTTATCCCTAGAGGTCAAAGTAAATCCATTTGGTCCAAAAGAGGGGCTTTGTTTTTTGTGAGCTAACTTTGGTTATCGTAACTAGGGAAACCTCCCTCCCTCAGAATTAACCGGCCCTCCTGATCATAAATGGCTAACAGCACCAGATATTTTGTCCATTAGCGACAGTGCTCGTGCACATCATGGTTTTGTTTTTATTCAAGCTCCTGAAAGTGAAGTGGCTCATTTTTGTAACATGTAATTGCTTTGTTTTTTTTATATGAAAAACTGTTCATTGTTATCATACATACTTCCATATGTGCTTGGCTATCAACAGATACAAGTAGTAGATACTAGATCGCGAACCCGATCGACCACTGCAACCGGCTAAAGAAAAGGGCAGCAGTTAAAACCAAGATAGAATAATAAAACCACATTCAAGTAGAGAACAATGTTAGCTTCCACAACACCGCAATTTCTGTGCTACAAGCAGGATTTTATAACTTGAAAATAGACAGCAAAGTGAGCCATAACGACTATGTATAGTACGGGACATTATTTGCTTGTGGATTAGTCATAAGGTCAGGGAAGTATGCATGCTTAAAAGTAAAGTTTGTTTCGTTATAGTAAAATACTGATTTGAGATTCAAAACTTTTATACAAGTTAAAATATCAACGATATAATGATTAAGCAGCTTTGAAAAAGAGCTGCGGTAAAACGACAACTCCTGTTTTGCTTTGTTTTTAAACCACAGGAATAACACCCAACTCAAAAGACATCAGAGAATAAAAGTCCCATATGGCCGCCTGAACCCGCCGCCTTCCAGCCTGAAGTTGACGGCTGTAGCTGTGGCTGTAAGCTGTGTGTCGGGGTCTGCAACAAAGGCCATGGAGTTTCCACACGGACCGTGTTTCTGGAGTCACAATAGTAAAAATAGAGAAGGCCCCGGAGGAACGCTTCTCCTTTGAGGAGGTTCACGGCGGAAAAGTCACAAACCGGTCGTTCAGCAGGAACACTGCCAGCGGCAGGAAGTCAACAACAGGGCTAAACTCAACTTGGCCCCAGGATCATGGGTCATCCAAACAGGAAATGGCTGCTCCAACCTCAGTAAATGATGCCTCTATAAAAAGGAAAAAACAACAAGAACGAGAAGAAAAGACACAATTGGTTTAATAAGGGTCGCCTCAAATTACTAACGACTGCCAGTGTTCATTGTCATCCTGCATTACTAGTTATGGCAACTGGCAAGAAGTACAGATTTGTTTTTTTTCCTTCTCCACCGGCTGGATCTCAGGTAGCTTAGTTTATTTTGCTCTTCCTGAACTGCGGCGGTTCTTATCCCCTTTCCCACCACGAGCACCTCTCTGTTGTAGGCCCTTCTTCATGCAACATTCCTCCGATGATCGTATGATAACAGCCTCTAAACCAACAGCCCTGCCAGAGCACGACACCCACTCATCCTTCTCACTTCCAACTGCTGAGATCTCAACCGATTTTTCACAAGCTTGAACTCTACACACTAGCCAGTACAATGTGCGTCACAGAGGAATAGATGTGACATTATATAATACTCAATTATATATCCGAGAGAGAGACTACGGGGCTCTTCTTTAGTAAAGCTTGATGAAGGATCGAAATACTGACAGCAAACTGCACAGCATCCCCCCCCCACCCTCCTTTGTTTATAGATTAAATGGGTCCGATCAAGATCAAGTTCAACTTGTTCCTGTCTAGCTCGACATGTAGAACACTGCCAGGGTTAGGGGTTCGATTCCCACTAGGGCCTCCCATTCAAAGAATGTATGCACTCGGAATTGTGAGCAATTCATATTAAAATGAACTGGATGGCACATACCTGTTGTGCTCACTGTATAACGCATGCAGTGCAGCACTGTTCCTGTTTCTCTGGCAATGTAGAATAGTTCATCTGTCGCACGATCTCAGCAAACAGCTCGTCCACCATGGTCTTGCTCTTGGCTGAGGTCTCGATGAAGGGACACCCCCACTCCTGGGCCAGGGCACGGCCATCGGACCCCGCCACCTCGCGCTCAGACTCCAGGTCCACTTTGTTACCGACCAGGATCAATGGTACTTTCTCAAACCGTTTCACACGAACTATTTGGTCCCTCATCGGTCTGATATCCTGTAAGACAGAAGAGGATTTGCAATGCTTAGTAGGACACATAACGTATAAGCTGCCCTACACCTAAACGGTTTTTGTAAGATGTTAACAGTTACAACATGTATATAAACTAAATATCACCACGTTCTGCACACGGGTAGTGTAGCACAAATGGATATTATCCAAAAACATCTCAGCAAATAATCAATATCATACCAGGGCACCAGTTGACCAGCGAGTGGAGTGTGATCCTCGCTGGTCAATCAATAATCACCAACAATAATAAACATGAGGTACCTGGAATGACTGCTGATTGACCAGGCTGTAGACCAGTATGAACCCCTGTCCGTTCTTGATGTATAGATCCCTCATGGACGCGAACTGTTCCGTGCCCGCCGTGTCGAGGATCTCCAGCACAGAGGGCGACGAGTCCACCTCGATCTCTTTCCGATAAAAGTCTTCGATTGTCGGGTCGTATTTTTCGATGAACGTGCCGGTGACGAACTGCACGGTCAGCGCCGACTTGCCAACGCCGCCGCTCCCCAACACAACAACTTTGTATTCCTTCATTGGGGGTTCTCGACTTTGACCCAAGCTATTTTGCAAGCTAACGAGTTAGCACGACCGCTATAGCTGTTGTGACAACATTTATCACAACTACGACGAGCCAAAGATGTGGCCCAACAACAAGCCACCGACGCGAATGGGTTTACCGGGCCTGGTATAGGAACCGAAGCCCGACTCCCGCATCCGACTACACGACAAAGCGAGCCCCGCGTTAGTTGGCATGCAAAGTTGTTGATCACCGCTCACGTTAGCCACTAATGTTAGCTAATGCGGTTTTCACACTGCTCCATACTGGCTCTAAAGGAGAAGAAGCCTCCGCAAGCTAACCGGAGCAAGCAATGCAGAACAACCCCCTTTTATATTCTCTCCGTGTAAGCTTACCAGCAAGTCAAATGAGCACCACGTTAAATCTTACCGATGTATCCCTATTTCTAGATCGCACGTCAAGTCGCTGTGTGTACACATACACACACACACAAACTAACCTGCTAGTGTCGCAAAACGCACTGCTGTGACGGCCGGGGCCCGCTGGGGCTAGTGCTACTGGTCCAAAAAGTCGTTTTCCTGAATATCCGGTTAATGATTGCGCCACAAATTCAAAGACACACAGCGATTTAAGATTAAGATTATTTATAGACAGAAACGGATGCAACTTTATAGTCAAACAAGCTCAACCCCCCCCCCCCCCCCCC
>JAOPUD010000002.1:15186118-15199207 GCA_027122715.1 Trisopterus minutus
AGAGAGAGAGAGAGAGAGAGAGAGAGAGAGAGAGAGAGAGAGAGAGAGATCAAATAACATAGGAAGAAACCAATGCCACGGACTCGGTGAGCCTGTCAATTACGCAGGATTTGCAGATCAACAGAGGTTCTGAACGGACCACAGTTCCCGGTGCTCTGTCACAACTCGGAAGATCTTGAATAATTCACACGCACTCTTTCAGTAGGATTTTCCGAAACTATTATTTGGAATAAATTCTCGCCATCTCACTTTTCAGCATTCTCACTTTTCATACATTTCTATAGCGGTTCCACTCCAGCAGACGCTTGAGTCCTGATACCGTCTCAAATTAGATACTTTTTATGCAGAATGAAGTCCTTAAAGGTTTACACCTGATCCAAAAGTAGGTTCCCTTAATAAAGACTATTTTTAGGTTTCCTTTTGTATCTCGGATACGATCCTAATTGGAGTTCCAACTCAAATAATAAACACAAAAGGGAAATCAGATGAAACAACACTTTAGCGGGAGGGAAAGATCAACAGGAGGGAGCTAATCCCCACATTAAAGCATGCCTTATCTGAGGTACTCTATCAAAGCTCTGACAAAAGATGGGTGGATTAAGAGATCGGCTGTTGGCATTTATTTGTGGAATAGGTTTATTTATGAGGAATCTGATCCGGTTCACGTTGAGCCATATATGCTTTGTTGTTGGTGTCTAACAGTTAATCTACACGTAACAGCTGCCTTTTAAACGCTGGGAGCTGCACTGTGTGATAAGCGTGGGACGGCTCTTATGGTCAGTAGCCTACTTAAGCGGTCAATAAACACTGAAACAGAAAATCTACGGTGATCAACGGTGTCGAGTCTGATAATTGTCTCGAACGTCATCGTTGAGTGGAATGATGTTGGGTAAAAACTTTCAACCACAGAAAAAACACTGTCCTATAATTGATTTTGCGTTGCTACGTTGGTGTATGTTCAGTTTATTGTAGACATGTAAACTAAATATTAATATGACCTGCTTTCGGGTTTATACGATTATGTAAAGAATATAGCTAACAGTTGGAGACATTCAAAAACTACTTCCAGGAATCATATGGAAAATAAAAGCTAGGCCTGGTATCATTTCAGACGGCATCATTTATTGATAGCATCAGATTATAGAGCCATTTCATGCATTAATAGAATACATTAGTGTTACAAATGTTCTTAGGGAGATGTTGCCTTGGCGAAGGGCTAATGCCCTCAACCCCAATTTATATCAAATCTTTTCCCAGCTCCGATTCCAGATTTCCCAAAAATAGACAGCTTTGTGAAGACGTCACGTAAACAAACTAAACTGCTTGTAAAACATTTAGAATCAGACCTCGACAACACTGAGAGGCATGCTGCCTTTTCATTTTACAATGCACATCAGGGAGAACTACGGGCTATGGAATATAGCCTTCTTTGAGTCTAATCATTTGGTCACGCAATTGATTGAGATTTACCTGACACTGGGGTTTCCGGAACCCATTTGGAACCCGGGTGCAGGGTTTGGAACGCCGCGCGCACGTCGTGGCAGTTCGGAAGCACAGGTGACTGTCCGACGGGCAGGTAAAACAGCTGGAAGAAAACGCACAGGAAGAGCGCACTACGTGCCGCTTGGCAAACCATGGCGCACGGACAGCCGTTCGCCGAAGCGCACACAGTTGAGTAAGGACACTGGATGAAATAAACTTCCAGAATCTCCAAAGTTACAGATAATTACGCAGGCTATTAGTCACGGCAGCTCTCGATCCTGCTTTGTAAAGCATCCTCACGCTTTCGAAGCTAAATGGTGCTATCTACTCCTACCTCTGGTGTATATGTATACCGGTGGAGCTATCCCAGAGAAACGATAACTTAAGAACCTCTCTCCGTGTGCAGTAGCCGGACTCAGCTGCTAGCCAAGATAAATGAGCCGAGAATATTTCTGCGCGTTCCCATAAGCGCGCACCACGGCGTGGAACCGCGCGTATTTAGGCTACAACTCTCCTAGAATAATCCTATTAATGCCTACACATAACAGATCGGGATTCATTACCCTTTGCGGTCACAATACATTAGCTCGGTAAATATTTATCGCAGTAAGATTTATGGGTCGTTGTCTTAATGGGAAGCATTTAGGCCATATTGGCACATGAGCTGAAAAAAGGACGCATGGACATTAGAAAAGGGATACAAATAGGAAAGGAGGGCGCTACTCATTTACATTGAGCAACACAAAACGTGGAGATGGTTCAATAAAAGTGGTTGGGAACTTCAAAATACACCCAATTGTATTTAACTCGAGTTTAGGGCAATTTATTATCCCACTGGATGATGAAGTAGCACTTCTATATATTCTATACTTTGCCTAAAAAAATACGTTTCGGTGTGGAATATAGTCTATGAATAAAATTAGTGATCAGTTGTGGCTCCCGTTTAGAGCCAAGACAACAAACCTGCTGCCATCTTGTGGTCAATGAGAGTTCAGAGAATAGACAACAAAATACCCCCCTTCATTATTAAATGAGT
Source organism: Trisopterus minutus (assembly GCA_027122715.1). Classification (NCBI taxonomy): domain Eukaryota; kingdom Metazoa; phylum Chordata; class Actinopteri; order Gadiformes; family Gadidae; genus Trisopterus; species Trisopterus minutus. The sequence continues at coordinate 15,188,637 of JAOPUD010000002.1, forward strand.
AGAGTGTTTAATATCCTGTTTATTGATGAAATGTAGCAGACAACACACACATGTATACACATGGGATGCAAAGCAAGCCGTTCTCTAGATCTGGCGGATTACAGATGGATACTGTGCAATTTTCAGTCAGATCTTAAATGGAATTAAAATTGCGAAGTCATCCACCCGAAAACAGCCAGACAAACGGCCGTATACCAACCAAAAGATGCGACTAAATAAACTTGTGAAGAAAAGAGCGGACGAGAGCCTGTGAACATATTTTGTAACAACAGCAACAACAACAACAACAACATGAAAGGCTTGCGAGGCCATCGATTATGAGCAAATCCACCGCATAGAAAGTGTAACTGTCGCATGTCTGGGTAACAGAGAGTTTTGCATGGATTTGCACAGCAAAGTCAGAACAGCCAACAGCAATCCAACAAAACTCCCTGTCGACCCATCACGGGGAAGACGCCAAGGGAACGCATCACGCGTACAGCACAGGCATGTGAGAAGGCGACCTGAAATACTTGAAGTGCACAGACTGCAGTAGGTGAGTGTTAACTATCTGCACTGTGAGCACTTTGGCACTGCCAGGTCTACCGTGCGTTGGCAGTCGGTGTTATACTCAATCCACAGGAATATTATCGTGTGGAAATATACATATATTCATTAGTACATATACAGTATATTTACAGCTATATTTTTGTTCATTTGTTGTTCCTTAGGCTTCTACATGTTTGCAGGTAACAGTCACTGATCGCCATTCGCTCGTAATGTAAAAGTAGACCTATACCATGTTGTCCGATTTATTACTTCCACTTTGAGAACAATATGAAGATGTTAAATATGAATATGAAGATTTAAGTGGATCGTTGATAGCCAATGTGCTTTTATTTTTGGAAGAAACTTCTCCTATTGTGGAAGAACGAGCCCCCAGCCAGAAGGAGCAACTAGGGCAGTAGAAATTGGAAAGTCCACTAACTACACTAGATGCACCTTAGCTGGGGGGCCGTCACAAACAATGGAGACATCAGAGACTTGTTGGCGGACATTTTGAGGCTGATCTTCAATGACTTCCAGCCTCAGTTGCTTCTTATCTGAAACACCTGCAATACAACAACAAATAAAAGGAGCATGAATATCAGTCTTTATAGTCACTTGACACAAAAATGAATGTAGGAAATAGTTTGAACAAAACACAACACTTTCATTCAGAATGATAAATGATCTATAGATTGGGAGAATACATCTCCACATTTTAACTTACATCTCTTTACCTGGTTATGATGACCCGATATATAAGTCTGGAGGACGCTAAGGGGTCCACACTACTTTACAAACACTGACGACCAACGTCGCCATCATGCGGCTTCGAATCAGGCGCCTGCATGGCATATGATGCAACTAAGGCTATGTAGGCGTAGGTAGGCCTACTATATGCCTATATTATCATGTGGTTAAAACGATGATCTTATTTACTTCTGACACTTCCATAGTGAATAACTTTAATGACTAGTATTAGTTGGTGAGGTTTGATAGGCCTACAACACACGTAAAAAAAAATAAAAAAAATTTTTTGATTTACATTCAACAAAAAAAAAAAACTCCGGTACGCTACCAAAAGTCATTATTCAAGAACATTATCGTTTTGCATTATTGATCGGGACTAGGTAGTGACTTGTAAAGGGCGCTCCGCGTAAGCCTCGCCAAAGTGGCGCGAACGTGGTCTGATGACTTTTCAAACCAATCCATTAAACAAATGGCTCAATATAATCCACACCCGCCTCCAGGGTCACTGACCAGCTCCTTCACATGGGAGCCCAACACATTTGATCTTGGTAGGCCTTTAATACAGTCGAATGCCGACAATAATACGTCAGCCAGATTCTAAGTCGGAACAATAAGCCAACATGTTTATATTGGCTATTGTGTTGAGAAAAAGTAGTCTTTTTATTATCACGGAGTAAGATAATAGCATTAGTGTGTACAGAAAGAACGCAAAGGAAAAAAAGTATTATATAAAAAGTAGTAGGCCTAAAAGAGTATTTGTTGTTGTTATTGGAACTAAATAGGCTACTATAGCGACGAGACTCGGAACGTGTTCGTCTATTATGGGTAGGTTTACAATTCAATATAACAAAAACGGAAGACTACACGCCTAGTTGGGCTACTGTGGTTGTTTGATTAGCAATTCGCTGTTGAAATCAAGGAAACAATCGCAAAACCATAGCCTTTAGTTAATCGAAAAAAGCTAAAACAATTACCCTAATTGTAACAGGGTATCGTGGAGATGACCTACCTCTTAGCCATCGAAGGGTTGGTGGTTCAGTGGAAATGGGTTGAAACGACTATTACCCATGCAGGATTCCTCCATAATACAACGCACCTAACTTCGCAGATGTTGTATCCTCTTGCTGCCTCTTTACCACCGTTTCTGGCCAACAAAAAGTTGAGTCATGCATGTAATTGTGTGAGCATCTTTTTTGTTGTTTTGCTCTTTGTGGGGGTGGGGAGATGCAGCGCAGACGTCCCAATATTGTAAAAGTCCTCCTTTGATCCCTTTAACCATAGCATTCCATCCAACAGCTCTTAATGCTTTCCCGTTTCATTTTCACGCTAAAAAGTTAATACCTTTAAAAAAAATCGTTTCAAGAACGAATTCGTTTGTTAGTCGGTTTCGCTGTTATGGTCAAACACAAGCAGAAGGCTTGTGACCTGTAACCTCTGCAAACCCTACCCCCACACCCAGCCGCCTCAGCCACCACCCCCCTCTCCACAGCCTAGTGCTCTACAAGAAATAGGCGCTAGTTGAACCCGTATTGGTGGTAACCCTTATGAGGAAGAGTATTAAACATCGCGCAGGGCTCTGACATCGATTCTATGAATATATTTCAAGGTGGAAATGGGGTCACTTGGACTTATCTTGTGTTACCGCCATCTTATGGCTCCCTCGGCCTTGGGAGTAGGCTCAAACGTTGCCTTATTTGCCTTCTTCCCGGATTGAACTTTAACCCACTTTCCCAGACTGCAATTTCACTGGTCATATAGGCCTCGTTGTGATTGGTGGAATCAAAGGGACATATGCATCCTTTGTGACAATTCTTTACATTGGTTGGTTCGTAAACCACCAGATGTGGAGCCGTTTTAATACTAAAGGAGGCCTGTGTTGGCGCATGCATCATTATTATGCGCCCCAGTTTGCAGTTGGAAACTTTTTTATAATTACATAAACATCAAGGCCTCGATTAATTGAAATGTATTTCAGTAGACCTAGTCCCGATACAAACTGTATTCCGTTAAAATAACATTATGAAGGCTACCCAATGCATTACAGAATACATGTGAAGCAACTCATACATCTTTATGTAGTTCAATGTTTGGCTCATTTCAGGTTGGTTTTTCGTTTGTGTTTGTAATGTTTATCTTTTTTTTTATTCCGTTTTTCTTCATATTGGCACTATTTTGTCTCTTATCTCTATTTTAGTGGTTTGACCCCTTGTAACACACGAATTTCCCCCTGTGTGATTAATAAAGTGTTATCTTATCTTTATATAAATATATTTAAAGCGTTAATGATAGCCGCCGCCAGATGGAGACATTACTCCCACTTGTTTTCCCTTCCCCCAGCCCCATTTCTCTTTGATCGGGAGCATAGAAGTATAAAAAAAAACATCGTACAGTTCGCCAGAGCTGCTGTAGCAGGTCATCTCAAGGCTGCAGGTTGGTCATTTCTACAGTGCAAATTATTATCATTGCAAATGAAGGCTACGAACGCTATAATAGAGACGTAAAGCTGTGAGCAACACAAAACGAGCCAGAACTGGAAATATTAGGAACAATGAAGACAGGGCCGACATGACGTATGTGCTGCACAGTTCTTCTCCTTTCATTAGCATATACAACTTCACTTCTTTATGTTTCCCCATTTATTAATACCACATAATCATGTACTGGCCAATAGCTTTCAATTTACCAGAGTAAACCCAAACATAAACAAGCACTTAAAATGATGTCAAATGCACAGTATTTCTGAAATAAACTTTATTTTCAGGAACGATTTCACACTTTTAAAATAAAACTATGTACATTTACAATTCACTCCCCTGGTAGATAGAAGGAAATACCCAGTATACTATGGTTATAGGGAATAAAGAAGGCAATATAGTTATATAGTCAAAGCACAACAGACATTTATATATTTAATATAGAAATTTCCTCTTAATCACAACCCCCTCTTAACACCTTCCCTCTAAATAATGAATGAAGGGATTTCATTGCCGTCTAAACAGAATTGCCACTAAATCAGGCTTAACCCAATGAGAGTTAGGGTTATACAAATATAACAAGGGCTTCCTCTGTACACACTTTATATGGTGGAACAGCTGTATGGTATTTGATCACTAGCATTAAGTTTAAACATCCTGATCACAGTTAAGGTTACGCGTCATTAGGCTGTGGGTTTCTTTCTTATTAAAACATGGAAGTGGCCCTCAGGAAGGCTGCTGGTTGTGCTTATGTGGGACCTGAAAAGGTCACCCTTGCTTCCAAAAACAACTCAGCCGCTGTTACTGTGATCGCAAGGTCACCCCTTTCATATACTTGTGACATTTTGAAATTATTAGGAATTCTAGAAGTTATTTACTAAACATGGCCAGAGATGTTTAGAGAAACACACCCCTTCACTTAAAACCGGAGTGACAGAGGTTAACATCATCAACATATTAAATAATATATATAAAAAATATTTTTACAATGACCATAACAGGTTTTGGAATGACCTGATAGGTGTTTCTGATGTTACCAACATGGGATTTTCAAAAAGCCAATCATTTAAACTAAAACCAAGCATAGGTAATCAATTTGAAATGCTTGTATTTTCCATTTTAGAGTGACAAGGGCATGATTAAGACATGTGGGATTTACATTATTTCTTTACAATCAATTGTGTGCGTTTTTATTCATTTTTAAATAAGGCAACCATCATTTTATATTTTCATTCATAATGAAATGCAGTTATTTGTGGTAACTGACCAATCGAAACAAGATTAGCTTTGCTTTTCAATTCTTCCCCCACACATACATACATACATACATACATACATACATACATACCAGCTTTGGGCAATGTACAAATCATTGCGCTTTATCCTAATGATCCAAGTTAAATCACAATAAAAAAAGAGAACAGCACTTCCTCATGAGGTATATATACTATGAGACTGTGCCGACAGATCAAACGTTACTTGAAATCTGACATTATGCTACTATAGTGAGTGAAAGGCAAGGCTTTGTGCTGTTGCTCCAACACACTTTATCAAATAAAATAAAAGTTACAATGACAGGTGAGCCAGGTAGGAAACTAAATTTAAAAAATGCGGAACATTCCAAAATAGACGTTCCCAAAAAAGGGAACAAGGTCATTGCTTAGTTTCAGCACTGCAGTAATAATTTGATTATAATGCATCATAAGCATGTTAGAACATTCTCACAGTTTAGTATGAAATGTGTCACCAGCTTATTTAATGAACTAATTGAATTACTGCTACACTGGCAGAAATGCCACAACCCACTCGTTTGTAAAACTCAGGTCATTGCCTAATGGCTTACCACATATGCTAGTGGTCGATCAATAGTTATATGTCAAACTCATAGTTGACATAATAATGGTAGCATACTCTTATAACATGCTGATAATGCATTATGAGCCAACGGTGCCCTTAAATAAAACTTCAGCAAGAACAGCTGGAACAGGATAGGATACCATGCCATTGAAGAACATCTAATCGTATCATTCATCAAGAGTTAACTATTTGTGGAAAAAATTGCAATCCTCTGGTTGAAAATATCTGTACTGCCCGTGTCCCCAACAAACAGACCGATACACAAACGCCTACAGCAGTATCGGATTCCTTTCCATTCCAGTCAAAAGACCACTGCTGGCTGTAGCCACACTATCGCGCGATGCATTGATTCCTCTGTGGGGGGTTTGATTTTCTTTTCCTGTCCCTGTTTCCTAGCGCATCACCGACTGAATCAGCACTACCGCTCTGCCCCTGTGCCTCAGGTTACACCAGCACCACAAGCATACCTACCATGTTCACCACTAACGAATATCTGGGAAAAACTATCGTCCTGTCCAGACGCAATTCAACTGGAGTCAATATTCACAAGGTCCTATAAGTCCTGGAAACGGCAAAAAAAACAGCGTGCAGTAAGGCAAAACTAGGCTGTGGAATAAGTTTAACAATGTGATTTTGAGGAAAAAAAAAAAAATCATAATCTTTGAGAATATTAGCCAGTAAGTCTTATCCACAGAGTATTTATAATCTAAAACATTGAATGCTCATAAAAGATTACGCATCAAGGGTTACTGTTAAGATTCAAATGCAGGTGGCGTTCATGTCACAAAGTAAGGTCTTCGCCAGAGACGATACATGAGGAATTTTGCTTATGTATAATATAACATTATTATATACAATTCAGCATAAGAGACTCTTGCCGGACATCTTTTTATTATTATCAAAGAAGCACTATGGTTTTAAATAACAGTTCTTGGCCCACTCGTTGTTCAACTCAACTCGAGGATTAAACCTCCCATGTTCACACAAAGAAAAATAAAAAGTGAAGGAAGTCATTTCTATGTTGGTTTTGTTTTCTCCTATTTTCTAAAGTATATGTTGGATCCTTGCGTTGCTGTGCCACTCTACCTTCTCCAAGCGCACGCCAAAGCTCCAACCGGCAACTGGCAACCGCCAACTCTCCAGCCCTGCCGTCCCCTGGACTCTACGCCTCCTCGGGGGCCACGGGTCTTTTCAGGTCCCGGATCTGCTTGACCAGGTAGTTCTTCTCGTCGCAGAACTGCTCGTCCTCGGACCGATCCGTCTGGAAGTGGCTCAGGAACTCCACTAGTTTGGTCTGGTTCTTCAGCAGGATGTCCAGCACGGGCTGCGTCTTGTTGGGGTTTGCGACGAAGACCTAGAACGTCATAAGGTACAAATAGTATATGTTTATGAGTCACAGAGGTACAAGGCAATGGCACATTAACCCACATGTCTGGAATCAAATACCCTGCTTCACCCAGGGCGGACCATGAAACCTAATGTTGCAGTTCAGGCTGCTTGAGTGTGCTCAGTAGAATGTGTGCAGTACTGGGCCTATCTATAACCGTTGATAGGCCTACTACAGTTTGCATTAAATGATCATAATTCATATTGTTTATACCGTCTATTTTGTTTGTTCTGTTTGTCTTGTGTTCTCCGTACTCTAGCATTTTGTTTACCATTTTCCCTTAGCGTCTATTTTCGTTGCATTAGTACTTTGTATCTTCATTGTATTTTATGTATTTTATCCTGTTTTTCTACTGCTGCTGGGCTATTGCAACCAACCCCTACGGGGGATTAATAAAGTTGTATCGTATCGTATTATCAGAATGAGGGCAAAATACCCAAGTAAACATAATAGATTAGTTATAAGCCGGAACACTCTGCCTTGTTCCAAAATTAACAAACAACATGTGCTTTGATCAGATGGCAAGGACATCCCATCCATGCATCACACCTTAAAGACGTGAAAGGCTTCAAACTGGATATTGCGGCTATTGTCTCTCAACAAGTTCATCATCAGCTTGAGGTTTTCGGCGCGGCTGATGTACTTGGTCATCACAGTGAAGTTGTGCCGGTCCAGGAGAAGTTCGCCAAGAAGCTGGAGGAAAATAGTAGTTGCGAAACGTTGAGCTCAACCCGAAGAATTTTTAGCCTTGAACTGGTAGCAAATACACTTGTTCTGTTCAAGGGTTCAAATAATCATTTTGTTACCTTCAAAGACTGACGTTTGGTGACATAGTTGTCAGAATGCAGGAGCTTTTCGTATTCTGTAAAAACCTGAGGGCATATAAATGGTCAGTAAGTTTGGCACAATGATTATATTCTATGATAAAGACTCTAAAATCATGAACTTCAATGTTTGCCACTTCGAGATTGACACTCGAAGGCTTACCCTGTCATAGTTGGTCTCCAGGAAATCCGCACACATTATCTTGTGCCTTGTCAGTAGGTCCTAGTGGGGGTTAAAAGAGATTATGAAGTTAGAAATGCTATCAGTTTATAATTCAAGTTAAAATATAAAATTGTATATAAAAAATTTGAAGACACTCAAAGATATGAATAAAAACAGGTTGAATGAATCATTGCAAGAGTAATTCAAATCAGATCGAAGGCTCAGCCAACAACAGGAGAACCGTGATATGAGTAAGCATGTGTTTTGCTTAACCGCAGCCTTTAAGTAGAATGCAACATGTTTAAACAGAGACTGAAAGTACCTTGATCCTTTAAATATACACCTCGATCTAAAAGCAATATGATCATCTGTGACACTCCCATTGTAACAGCGGTTTTAACTTAACTGAACACTAAAACCCAGATTATGTTGCGGTACCTTGAATGATGCGAAAGCGTCCGATGCAATGTCAAAGGTGGACAGCTCCACGAAACGGAAGAAGCAGTACAACTCTTCGGAAAACAGCACGGTTCGTGCTAGAGGTTCGTGACGCAAGCACTCTCTTAACATCATCCCGCAGTTCAGGGCCACTTCTGCACTTTCATATCTGAAAACATGGTTTACAAACAAGTACAACAACAACGTATAAATTGTTGCACTCGAGTAGTACTTATACAAGAGGAACATACTTGGTGAATATAGCAGGTTTACACAGATGCTCAGACATTGGACATCATGGACATGGGAAACGTACCCTTTTAGGAGCATAAAGAGAATCTGTGGATGTGAGGAGATGTATTCTACCGTGGGCGTTCGAGTACCAATTTGACGTCGTACGATGTTGCTGAACAAATGCACCACATCCTTCTTCCCCTGAGAAAATATACCATTTGTCATTAGTGTGCCAATGCCTTGCAAACAGGCCAATGCTTTGCGCATCGCAATTACAATATTCAAAAAATCATTTGATTATGCACTGCAGAAAGGAATCAATAACCATTGATCAATCAAATAACTACAACAATCATCACAGATGTAAGTTATTTCTACTCACCTCAAAGTCAATTCTTTGCAGATTTGCAATGAGAGTGATGAGGAGGTTGGTATTGTACAGCTCTTGTGCCAGCTGGGCTACAGCCTCGGTTTGAGGCTCCTTGTCACCTGTGCCACACAGCACCTCTTTCAGAGAGGACAGGTTCTTCGAAACCTCCTCTGCAACCTTAATAAAAGGAACACTGTGTAAGTTGCAGTAAAAACCAACTTGCAACTGCACAAAACCTAAACAGGTCTAGTTAAGAATATACAAATGCTCACCTTTTCACACTTTTTGCTCTCTGTGGCATCCAGCTTCTCCATGTAAGCCATATTCTCTTTCAAGTTTTTCACTATCTCGGCCGGGCTCTTCTGAGACTTTCCAAAAGGAAAAGGCATGATGGACGATTTGCTTGTTCCTTAACCTTTGAAATAGAAAAGGGAAAGTTTGAATGTTAAAATAATCCTCACATGCGTCTAGTTAATTAAAAGGCGTCACTTCCCTGTGTGGCAGAGACAGGGCAGAGACTGAACGCATTCTATGGTTGTCTTAAGCACAGCTTCGCCATTTTAACGCCAAAACGCTTCCACGGGTGATTGTGTCATAGTGTGTAGTTACTGTGACCAAAATAGATAGTCACAGAAACCACAACAGGTAGTCTACGGGTAAAACAATGGTGGTATAAAAACGATCAGAGACACTACTGGTGCGGGTGGTTTCGTACCGTCCGACTTCAACTCCGAGCCCCTCAAACAATGACAGTGCTCATAGATTTAACACGAGATTAGTAGTGAGATAATCAAGAACGACCAATCCAACACTGACATTTTTTTTTTTGGGGGGGGGGGGGGTTGTATTGACTTAAGCCCGGGCTTGAGCCACATTCATCTGGAATTATGAATCCCCCAAAAAGCTAACTAAAAGTGATGGGCCACGTTACGGGGCCCCGTGTTGATCGATAATGTCGCCATCATGTCGCGGCCACACATAAGGAAGCAAAAGTTTTATCGGATTTGATTAAGCAGGAACAACTCACCCGATCGACTTTTACTTTTGAACTTGAGGGAGGGATTGTTGGCTAAAGGTTAGCTAGCTAAACTACTAGCTAACAAGGCTCGCCAGTAATGTGCCCCTACGTGCTCATCAATGTCTCTCTCCCTCTCTCTCTCTCTCTCTCTCTGGGATATTCGGCGATAGTTTTTAATGGAGCGGCACTCAAACGTCCCTACAGATTCAACCTCTCGCCGTCGTCCTCATCGCGTTTTGTCCACAGCACATATATACACATATATATATACATATATATATATCTAGGATTCACTCTTCTTCTGACTTCGTCCGCCGCCGTCCGCCACCACAACCGGGGGCTAGGATGCTAAGCTCACTTTTTTGCAGAAGGCTTTCAGGGCTCCAGGACAGCCTGTCAACTTTATTTCCCTGTTCTGCTCTCAGGCTGCTGCTGTCTCTGCGCTCTTCTCTCTCCGGGACATTGGGCGGGTGTGTGTTTTCTTTTTTTTTTTTTGCAACTTTTTTTTTCTCTCTCTCTCTCTCTCTCTCT
>JAOPUD010000002.1:15206818-15225778 GCA_027122715.1 Trisopterus minutus
GGGCGGTACTTAACCCCGGTCACCCCCCGCCCGCCCCCCCCCCCCTCTCTGCCCACCCTCTTCTGCGTCAAGGCTGCATCTACAGCGAAGAGGAGCCGTCATAGCGACGTAGTGCTAGCAAGCGCCCGTGTCTGCAACAGTGTGAGGTTTCTGTGACGGTACCTTCAGCGGAAATCACTCTGAACTCGGTTGTGGAGTGCGTAAAACCGACTGATAGTCTCTCATGGCGGCGCCAGGCTCCTCTGTTGTGGTAAGTTCTTCTTACCAGTCGGAATGAGGTGGTGGAGGGCGAACGCCCGGGGGGGGGGGGGAACTATGGGGTCGTGTGCCAGGGTTATGGGCATGTTTTGCGATAGAATACCCAGAATACGTGGAATAACGCCCAGTTGAAAAAGAACCAGTAATTATTGTCACTTCCTGGTTTATGACCCGTCCGGGGTCTATAGACGGACCTACATCGGGCCGCGGAGGTACGTGCGTTTCGGCGGGGCCTGCGTTGTCTTGACACTGGCGTGCTCCACGCATGGCACATGTGACGTTGGCGATGCACGCGCGCACACACACACACACGCACACGCACACACTCACACTCACACTCACACACACACACACACACACACACACACGTGCCTAAAACCTGTCAATGGAAATGCATCGTAGCGGAAAATACTAAAGCACGCTGGGCAAGCTCACAGGCAACACGGTGGTGTTTACGAAGGTGTCGAATCGCTTTTTAATACTGGATGGTTAAACCTCTGCGTCGATCTACCCAGAAACATGCTGCTACTACACTACAGTTAACGCGCTACGCGCGTTTTGCGTGTACCACATTTGGTGCGCGCAATGGGGATCATGGTTGTACTATTATTTGAATGGTAACCAAAAACAAACCAAACTAAGCAATTCAAATATCAACAAACATTTTTTACTTGGAGTGAGGTTACGGATAAATGTATATGGTTTGAATAGTTAAACAGACGTTATAACGTTACATCATAGTGACCTTCACCCACAGATACCCCAGAATCGACCCAATGTTTCACAACAATTTGTCTATAGGCTACTCCCAGGTTAAGGCGATATCTGTTGTGTTCATGTTCAATAGTATTTGCCATTCAATTACAGATGGGTTACCTTCGTTGACTTATTCTACAACATATCGGAATTATTGTCTATCGCATTCCCCAAAACGAATTCTAACCTTACAGGGAAAGACTACAAAGTAAATATTTGCTCATTTTTTCGCACCAAAGCGACAGCCACGTAATGTCCCCATGGCCACAGCTGCTGGCTATTTTAAAACAAGCACAAACCGTTTTCAGCTGAGTAACAAAAACCATTGCACCACTACCATGGGAACCGCTGTTTGCTTCCCTTTGCTACTGTGAGAAAATACCCACTACTGATTAAGTTCTGGGTCAGTGTGTGTGTTACATGTGAATCCGCCTGGTACCGGTAGTTCTGTCAAGACCACATTGTCGTCACATGACATGTCATAAATTATCTCGCTTCACGTGACTGTCAGCGCTATCTAGCAATTGGATTTTAGAAAAGCACCAAATACCTAATAAGCAGGTTTTGGAATAACTGGAAGGAGCCAATGTTTTTGTTATTAGTACTCACAGTAGCAGTGGTAACGAGAGCTGAAGAACATCATATACATGGTCGGGCAGTTGAAAGCTTTTAATATTATCATTACTTTGTTCAATACAATAAGACAACAATTCAGTTTTACTATGACTTCTCTTGGTTAAGTTTGCGTGAGCCACACATCTGAGTGCACGATCATACAGACACACACACACAGACCCCACACATTCAAATTCCTTCCTTGCAACATGCGATTGCATATTAACATTTGCTGCAAGCCTTCCCTTGGCTTCTCATGACTTTTAACGAATCAACATCCTTGAATCTCAGCTCAGTGATGAGGAGAAGGGCTACGACCTGGACCTTTTCTGCATCCCAAAGCACTATGCCGCTGACTTGGATAGGGTTTACATCCCCCACGGGCTCATCCTGGACAGGTCGGTACCTCATGCTGGGGCAAAGGGTTCCATCCTCACATCCCCTGACATTGCATTTAGCTGTAGCGCTGCCCGCATGACAAAAGGTAATACAAAAAAGCCTGGTGTGCTTGACCAGTTCAATGCTTTAACATCTGTCCCCCCCCCCCCCCCCCCCCCCCCCCCTCCGCTAACAGGACAGAGAGGCTGGCCAGAGAGATCATGAAGGACATGGGGGGGCACCACATCGTGGCCTTGTGTGTGCTCAAGGGGGGCTACAAGTTCTTTGCCGACCTGTTGGACTACATCAAGGCCCTGAACCGGAACAGCGACCAGTCGATCCCCATGACTGTGGACTTCATCCGCCTGAAGAGCTACAGTGTAATGAAACTTCTTTTGGGGTGACTTTATGTGTGTGAGTGGCAGGTGGGTGTGTCTGCCTGATAGCTTGGCGGCACATATATAGCCTTAGGGCTGAAACGTTTCCTCTTATCAATGTGTTAATAGATCACTTGTCGCTGAGAACCAATAAGGGATTCTGTAATGTGACCCCTCTTTGATGATCTCTTGACAGAATGACCAGTCCACAGGGGATATAAAAGTGATAGGTGGGGATGACCTGTCTACACTCACAGGAAAGGTGAGCATTGAAAACCATATGATGAATGCCATACACGTATATATATTATTTTTTTTCCAGATTATTTTTAAAGATTTTTGTACATATTTAGCTTCAGTAGGTCAACTATTTAACTGCTGTAGGAATGTAACCTACTTTCACCACTGTGTTGAACGTCTGTCAGAATTATTCTAGAAGAAGAGAGCCGGTGCTATAACTGTGATATATCGTAATACATGGTGTCACAGCGTTCAAATCCAATAGTCCAATAAATCAAATCCAACGGCGGTAGCCATAAATATAAAGAACATTCAGACGTTTTTATATTACTAGGGAGTCAGTTCATTGTTATATGAACCAACATCCAAGTTCTTGCTTTGTTTGTCTTTCCCAAACAGAACGTTCTGATTGTGGAGGTAAGTCTGCTCTCCCTATCAGCTTTAGTTAGTCTCAAGTCACACTTTTGCATGATCACATCATTCATGTTAAAAACTCCCTTTCTTCTTTCAAGGATATTATCGATACAGGGAAGACAATGATGACATTATTGCAACTACTTAAGCAATACAAACCCAAAATGGTTAAAGTAGCAAGGTAACGTTTTGCATGCAGCTGTCTTTCAAATTCTAACCTTAATTAACATAAATGTTGATATTGTGCAATTTGTTGTTTGTCTACATTGCCCTACAAAGGCAAACGGCAGTATATGTGTAAACAGTGAATCTAAAAAAATGCAGATACTGCACTCTGAATCACTGTAGAGGCAAAACAATGGCAGGTCAACAGCCAAAAATATTTCACATCTCAGTACGTAAAAGTATTTAAGTTTTTAAATTTAACTTTAGATTTTTGTCCATTCTTTTATTTAGATTAGAATATTAAAGAGGACAACATTAAAGAAACCAGAAGTATTATTTTGTAGAAATATCCACTTGAATTAAGTTAAACCCAAGATTATGTATTATGGCCCTGACGCACCAAACTAACGTCAAAGAACTAGCCATGAGTCAGGCCAACTTTTGCTTTGCCTGTCTTGGCCATAAAGTTGAGGAGGAGATAACTCCCTACTAGCAGTTAGAGGAAGTCTGTATTTGTGTAAATATATACTCTGTGTATATATATATATAAATAAACATGAAGGAACACCAGAAGGCTAGATACAAACATGAAACAAAGCAACATTTGCCACAAAGCAACCATTCTACCACTAACCACTCTAGCTCAGATGTTTTTGGTAACATAGCTACTTCTAGTCGAGGATATGGGAAAATTATGAATGGTCAAATGAGATGAAGTGGAGAAATCTTTTTGTTGATAAAGGGGCTTGCTGCTTTGCCCACTTCCGTTTCTCATGCATTGATTCGCTACGGCTGAACAGGCAATCTGAGTGAATTCTCTCAGACGGTCTCTGTCCCTGATTCAACATGCTGAATCGGCCAAATAACCCTAGACAGGAGCTGGCTAGGGCCAACGGTGCGGGACACACTGCAGAAACTAGGGCCAACGATGCTCAGGGAAGGCCGCCCATCAGCCCGGTGAGTCAGGGCCTTTAAGGCTAGGGTAGGCAGTTTATTTCAGAAGCATATTTGGCATATGGGTTGAAATGATCTTAACATCCTGACAGCAATCTAGAAAGAAAAACAAAATCTGGTATCTGTGGATGTTGCAGGCCTGCAATAAGCCTGTTAAATCAACTTCTTAAATCAACCTGTTAAATCCACTTATGTCATTTGGGCCAAAATGAAATAATTGGACATCCTACCGGTCTGCCCCAGTCTGAACTATCTACCCTGATGCACTCAGCACTTATTGGTCAGGGCCAGGGGTTGCCACAAGGCTAGGCAGACCTATTGCTAAAGTTATTGATCCAGTTATGTGTTTGAGGGGTTTGGGTTTAGATGGAGGCTTAAAGGAAGGGGTAGTTTGTTTTTTTGTTGTCAGACATGTTCAAAATCTAGCTTCGGCAGAACGTTAGTTCCTCCAAATTCCCTACCCTGGCTTCAACCTCATCTTCATTTTAATTATCCTCTTGCACAAACAGCTTATTCTCCATCGAGTCATTGGTGAGGTATATAGAATACCCAGGTTGCCCGCAGCGCCTGCATGTTATGCAGATACTGTGGGATCCTTGGTTTTGAGCCAGGTTCCTTTAGTTTGCAATTTGACCACCAATTGATATAAAAATCTGAGCAAGAGTCTACGTCCACAAATTAATTTCGAGTCATAAATTGGCAAACATTTCATTCACTGCAGATTGCCTTTGTAGGGCAGCACACTGTTCAATATTGCTACATTTGAGCCTTTTTCAGTAATTGTTCAAGCATGTTTTTAAGTGTCTTATTTTGCACTTGATTCTCGCACCTCAAAGAGCATGAAAGTTGTGTCATTGACGTGTTTCACTTTGCCCACAGTTTGCTGGTGAAGAGGACACCGAGAAGTGTTGGCTACAGGCCAGATTGTAAGTTTGACCAACAATCATGTTGACCATTACCATAATTGAATAATAATAATGAACTAAATTAAATTTATAGAGAGTTCATGTTTTGTTTTTTTAATGCTTCTATGTAATTACTTCCAGTTGTAGGATTTGAGATCCCAGATAAATTTGTGGTTGGGTATGCGCTAGACTACAATGAGTACTTTAGAGATCTAAATGTAAGTATACAAAAATGAATAAAACGTTATTACATCTCTTAATAATCATCATATAAATTATTCACTGATATAATGGATGTTAATTGTTTTTCAGCATATTTGTGTAATAAGTGAAAGCGGAAAAGAGAAGTACAAGGCATGAAGAAGAAGAGGACTTTGTTGTCACGAATGATTGATGGGAATAGCTTCCAAGGCTTTAGCTAATTTTCTAATGGATTTCTACATAATTATGTAATGGAAAATATTCATTTACTTGCAGCGTATATCACATGTCTTTCTTTTATCTTCAGAAACACAGAGGAATCAGTGCTATGGTGATAATCCTGAAACATTTAGCAAGTTTTAATATTCACCTTTTTGAGGCCTATTTGGGATGCCATGCATGTTTGTAACAGCATGGACAATTTGGTCAACTTTGATAGATGTATTCACAGCAATGCTGCTAGTCAAGGTGTGGCCTCACTAGTTTTATTCTACACCAAAATAAGCGTGCTATTGTATAATTGTTTGCTTTAATCACAAGTTTATCTTTTGTCATGTTATTTGAGAGCAGACAATAGCCCTAGGGCAAATGAACGTGAATGGGTTGTTTGTCTTTCTTAGTTTGATTGATATCTACATGCTGATTGCGCGGCAAAGCAGATATACGTTTGCTGTCTGAAAATAAATGCAAATGAGATTTAAGATTTTTTTAAAGTAAATTGGGAAGACTGGGCTTTTCTTTGCATGCTGCTTCGTTTGGGGTGCGTGTGCGTCATAGCTGGAACTTTGGCTGTTAGGCGTACGACTATTGATTCCCCCAAAAAAATGAAGTGAACTGACACCCTCTGTAATTAGCTTTAAAACATGCATTGCAAATCGTCTAACCTCGCGCTTCCTCTTTAGAGGAGCATTGCGCTTTACACAACATAGTCTCATTCAGATGTACAGCAACTGTATATACATACTTTTTAACCTTATTTTCCATTAAATGGTTATTTTTATGAGCAGCGATATTTCCTTCAGATGATGGGAAATCAGCTGCACCAGCAAGTAAGGTTTAGGTTAGTTTTGTCAAGGATTTACCCAAACAATCATTTTTTTTATGTGCATTTGTGTTGATATTTATAACATTCATGACCAAAGGACATTATGATGCAAATAAATGTCAGAGCATCAATATATCCCTGTGAAATTACTATTTTATTACTATCACCCTAATACCATTAAGATGACAAAATTACTCAAATTTAACAATCATGAAAATAAGTTGTAATATGCTTTAGGCTACCTGTGGTATAAATAACTTAGATTATTATGCCATTTACAACTTATTGTTTTATAAATACTATGCCAAGAAACGGGGCTTATAAGAATATTTTTTCCAACACTCAGTCTATCTGCCCTCTTGCGGTGAGATTAGGCCGAATAATTTACTACGTTGATACATTTACAATGTATAAACCCCATGTCCACAGGCCATCATTTCACAATGTACGAACCATGACCACAATTATTGATTTGTTTGAGAATAAAGTTATCCCTTAAAATACCAAAGATATATATTTGTTATCACAAGAATAAAGAGTTAGGCTCAATGGCCTTTGCATGGGAATTTATCTTACATTTTACAATACACTTTAATCAACATATTCGTTTTATTTAGGGCACAGGTGACCGCTCAACACAATGGTAGAAAGAAAAAAATAATTATGTTACACACAGTTGCATTTGAATGGGATGGTTTCGTTTTAACTAAAGCGCATGCCGGACGGAGCGTTCTCATTGGACGGATCGGCTCGCGTTCAACTGAAAGGGGCGTCAACTTCGAGGTAGCGTCGATAGCCACAGTAAAAGCATCTGTGAGCAACACCGTTTTCGGCGCCGTCCAGGATATAATATCATACGTTGTTTTGTTTTTTTGTTAGGCGAGGTTTGAGGCGCTCTGCCATGTTGGGGATGGCGTTCAGAGTGTTGATGCACTCGTGTGTCCAGCTGGCGGATTGTTTGTAAGGCCTGTATGTGGCCATGGCGTTGCGGCTTGCACCTAGCCTCTTCCAGCTAGCAGCGAGCTGAGTGGCCTAGAGACCGGGAGTCGAGGGTAGCACAGGGCTAGCTCCCCTCCGCTAACGCACTGTAGGCTATAGTAGTAGTAGTAGTAGTAGTAGTAGTGGTAACCTTAACACTAACTAACAACGTCGTTCAGTTAAGTTTACGGTTTTTTTCTTCTTCGTCCTCTTCTTCATCTTCTTCTTAAACCTTTGCTATTCATAAGGACACTTTACGCCGCCGTCCCCCTCTCTGGTTAGTGGAACTCACCTGGAGCGGTAGCATGCAAGCGTCGTCCCAGAAGTTGCCTCGGCCGTCGGCCGGCTCTCCTCTCTGGGACTAACGGGTCGCTAGCTTAACCACCACCACCGGTCTGTGTAGCTGGAGCATGCTAACCAGGACCAGGAAAGTTGTAACCTGGTCATAACGTCAACCGCGAGGTTAGACTAGGGCAGTGGCACTTGTTGTTGGGGGTGGGGGGTTTAAACGCGTAAAGCTAACGAGACAACAACGTGTGGTCGTTCGCCTGCCACATGCATGGGCATTAACGCTGCGATGTAATGCAACTCCGGGCCTGGTGGAATTGGGCCATGTTTACTGGAGCTGCTTGAAGGGTTCGCCTGTCTTTAACGCCTGCTCAATAGTGCATTGAACACTTTAGACTTTGTAAATGTTCAACCGGCAGCCCTCCAGAGTTATCGTTAGTTTTGTTGGCTTAGTGTTTCCACTATCAAGATGAACAATCCTGCAGTTATGACACAAGAGAAGATGGAGTTGGATCTTGAAATTCCAAATTCGCTTGTTCAAACTGATGGACAATTGAGAAGATCGAACAGTGCACCCATGATAAATGGCCTAAGGTCTTTATTTTTTCATTTGGACCTATGCTCATTCTATCATGTCTGAATTACTGATCGTCATTTTGAACAGTTTCCGATTTGAAAGCTAATTTTGCAAGTTTGAATGAATGTATGAATCCTTTGGTTCTTGATCAAATTCAACGTACAGCGTATGTTATGGCGGGGTCGGTGATCTATATTGTCGTCATTACAGTGACCACTGCCAGGTGTTCCAGCGGGAGGTTCTTCGCAGCAGGAGAAATAGCACAACTGTTGTCAACAGGCCCAATATGGTAATAAATTGAGTTTACTATGCACACATGGGTACTTAATCGGCATTCTTTCTTTCCGTCATTTTACAAATTGAATCCATCCCTGTAATCTCCCATTTCCAGGTTCCATCGTCACCCATTCGAGTGCCCAGCACAAGACTTCATCAGATAAAACAAGTGAGGACTCGTGTCACAAGCTATATACGTTAGAATACACGTGGTGTCTTTAATTTGATGCAATTTCATGTACACTTGCTTTTAAACCAACAATTGGAACCAAATGGATAACAGGTTGCCATGTCTAGCAGCCATACTTGAGTAATATACACGATGTAAGGATATCAATTTCTTAAACAGTGCATTTTTTTTTTGCAGGAGGAGGGTGTAGATGTAATGAACAGGGAGACGGCTCACGAGAGGTAAGTAATTTAATGGCATTTCAATTGGGGTTGGGCCTCTTCATGGATTCAACGTGGTATCCTGTATCTTGTGGGGGGAATGGCTGCCTTGCCAGGCTCCCACCTCTTGCTCTTCCTGTGTCCCGCAGGGAGGTGCAAGCAGCCATGCAGATGAGCCAGTCCTGGGAGGAAAGCCTCAATCTGGTAACGCAGGATCCTTGTTACCCATTTTAATCGGTTTAGCCTTAATTTACCTACCGTACCGCAATTTGTACATGGCCTCCCTATTGACAAGGTTTGCGCATATAGAATTTAAAGTTTCGGTTGCTGTTTGCATACCTCATGCGTTTCTGTTATGTTTAAAATTTAAAAGAGGGAGGTCCTATTTGATGACTGCTACCCACTCAATGACTTTCATGCTGCTATTCACACTCGACAACGACACAGGGAACATACACACAGGGAAATAATGAGGCATGTTATGACCCATGGTCACGGTTGTCCACTCTCTTTCATCGTAGAGTTTGGACGCGTACAAACGTGCTAGATTAACTCTTGGAGTTATCAGGGCCACCAGTCTCTCGAGGACAGCCTGAGTAGGTAGTATAATACTCCAACATGGTATTTCCTTAAGACACGTGATGGTGTGCGGTAATTGGGCGGACGGTACTAAATTCTTGCATACAGCCCAGTAATGGCAGTTATACAATGGTATAATGTCTCTGTCCTGGCATATGACCAGCAGTCATTTAGAACTGGTTCCAACCTCTTCATTCACCGTCTTGCAGAGCGACAACGATTTGGACAGGAATGTGTCGTCGTCTCCAAAGAGAATCGACTTTGTGGCCGTCTCCCCCGCCCCGTCCCCGACCAGAGGGATCGGCAAGAAGGTGCAACCCCGGGCTCCCTTTTGTCGTGTTGATGTCCTCCTTCTTATGCTGATGCTCCCCTCCCTTTGGGGCTCCTGATGGCTGGGACTGCTTTTAATTTCATTAGGAGCTGACCGTTATCTCTGTTGTCGTTTTGTGTTTGTGTCACGAGCAGCAGTGTTTCTCTCCCTCGTTACAAAGTCTGGTGAGCAGTAACGGCCTCTCTCCCAGTCCCATCCCCAGCCCCACCAGGCGCTTCAGGTGAGCACCACTTGGTCTTTGACCCAAAGAGAGCGTTGTTAACCCTCCAGCCGGTGGAGCGTGAGGCAGTTATCCTCTAAGGATGGGACTCCAGCAGGCCTAGACTAGCCTGCACTAGTTCCTTGAAACTTATTGCTATTATTATTATTATTATTATTATTATTATTATTATTATTCAATGCCTTGGGTATTTAATAATAATAATAACTTTGTTTAACTGCGTTTAGTCTGCATGTTGGGACCCATGGTCACGGTTGGCCGTTCTCTTGATGGTAGAGTTTGGCCATGTACGAACATGCTAGAGAAACTCTTGGAGTTATCAGGGCCACCAGTCTCTCAAGGACAGCCTGAGTAGGTAGTATAATACTCCAACATGATGCATTACTTGCACCGGTTCATACCAGTTGCTATATGTGTATATATAATGTTAACGTCGTATTTCTAATCTTAAGTGTCAAAATGTACCGTAACCCATTTCTATGCAGTAGTGTGGAAATTCGATGATGATTTGAAATGCTCTTTTGCCTTGTGTTTAGCCGTCGCAGTCAAAGTCCAATCAACTGTATCAGAGCCAGCATACTGGGGCCAATCAAACGCAAAGGTACGGTTGCAAAATCCAGAAACGCTGTTGATGAAACGCCTTTGGTTTCCTCGAAAGCTCTCTACATTTCATTCAGACAACCCTTTTTAGATGTTAATTTGTTTTGCAGGGGAGATGGACATAGAGAGCCAACCTAAAAGGCTCTTTCAGGGGACTACAACCATGCTGTCTACAGATATATCCCACCTGTCTGATGTCAGCTCCTGGTAAGACGTTTGTAGGAACCTGAGATACACTCCTTGGTTATTGTTGTTAAGCTTCTATACAAATTATATTAGATTTGCTTTTATCTACCAAGAGAATTAAGACTTGTCAGTCTGGGTATTGCCAGCCCAAGCTCAA
Organism: Trisopterus minutus; assembly: GCA_027122715.1. Lineage (NCBI taxonomy): Eukaryota > Metazoa > Chordata > Actinopteri > Gadiformes > Gadidae > Trisopterus > Trisopterus minutus. The sequence continues at coordinate 15,217,709 of JAOPUD010000002.1, forward strand.
TTGTAGATCGCACCTTTGGTCTGGGGAAGCTGCTGTCAATTTCTTCAGCACAAGAGGCGTGACGAACGGACCTAGTTCAACTGATTCTGGACGCAATTGGCTGCTTGCCGTCGCTTGCCCTGTCGTCATTGTGTTAAACTAGCCAATAGCGCGCCAGGGGGAGAAGCCAGTTTGGGGATTGGCTCCTGCAAAAAATGTATCGGAAGCCTAAAAATGTGTTGCTCTTCTCCGGACCCTCAAATACCCAGTCTAAAGGCTTGTAGTACTACAGTATAAATTGGATTCCACTAGGAGATATTCATGTACAAGGTGTGATGCTGTACGTGTTCCATCTTATGTACTCTTCGTAGTATGATTGCAATTTCTGGGTTGACTTGGTTTGCTTATGGCTTAACAAATATGAATTAATATAATGGTATATTCACGTTGAATGCTTTCCCTCAGTCCCAGCCCAGAACTGCTGGACGGCAGCCTCAGCAGTGTGTGTTCTTCCACTGGATCGCCCGGCAAAATGGAGGGAGTCTCACCTTCCTCCAGCAATTCTCCGTTCACATCCCTCCAGGACCTGTCTCCCAAGTGAATGAGGGGACTCGCAAGATGCGCTAGAGCCGGATAAAGAGACACTAGATAAAGATGAAATGGTAAAAACAATGGTCTCCGTCGGGGGCGGGGGGGCGGGCGTTTCCTTCTCGGACCCTTCACCTTGCTTTAGTTTAAGTGGATTTTCTCCATGTTTTGCTTTTGTGAGGCTGGTGGTTTGGCTTGAGGTCGGAGGGTCCCGATATGTCTGAAAGGAAACGAAAGCCATGGTAGAGACACAGGTGGGACTGTTATGATGGGGGGATTGAGGAAGACATTATGGGCACCAGCTGCTAGTTGTGGAGTTTGTTTTTAATGGTGCATCGCTTCATAGTGATACTGTGTTTCCATGTCTATACTGCCAATGTATCAGCTGGTTCTCTCCCGCGAGGGACATTAAGCACTGGACAAAAAGAAAAAGACTATTTGGATGTGTAGAATGCCCTGTTTGTGCTGGAAAACATTAGTTCACAGGCCATTTGTCTGTACAGTCTGCAGGTTTTGTATGAAAGGATTTAAATTATTTTTGTTCCTCTTGCTTTATTGTACGTATATGTGTATATATTAAACCTTGTCTAATATCAGTTTTAATTTAGTTATTGGCTGTGAGGTTGAACACAAGGCACAGACCTTCAGTAAGCCACCAAATTCATGGCCAAGGAGGCATAAGTCAGCCTTCCTGGTTACAATTTTACTGTATTGGAAGTTGTCTATAACACAAGTTTCAGTTCCATGTACTTCATAATTTTTTTTATGCCATAGGCTGTAAACTGTGTTGAGATTTCCATGCCAGCTTCTCAAACTTGCTGCCAGCTTCTCAAACTTGCTGCAAGTTGAATTGCCTACTGTTGGGGCAAAATACCTAACTTGGCAGATGATCAGACTTAATCAGAGAATGCTCTGTATTATTGGGATTGAATCTTTTAAGGCTGCTCCGTCGCTGTTTATACATAATTGTATGCTGAGTAACATTTATGTGCATACAATTTCTTCCTCTGATACTGGCACAAACATTTTAGGTAAAAAATATTGACCTAAAATAATTTCGTTTTTCCTGTTTCTGCTTTGGTCAGTTTGAAAAAGAGATTTGATGCGGAACTTGTTCTGCAGTGATGTTTCAGTTGTATGTGAACCGTCTGTGGGAAAGTTCTAAAATAAACCCATTTATTCTTGTTCAAGTGTAGAAGTACTGTCTGTCAGTAATTTGGGACTTTATTCTGTACCGGAACTTGATTAAGTTTTTCAGAGTGATTCCTTGAGTAAGGCAAAGTAAATGGACAGGTCTTCCTTTTTGGAACTTTTAGCTTTCGATCTTAAGTCAAGGAGGTGATTGTACGTTAGTGTTTTTTTTGTTTTTTTTAAGTTTTCTTTTGGTGGATTTCAGTGCCAAATTTCTACCTCCTTTTTGCAAATCACCATCTTGCTCTTCACTCCATATTATCGTTTATTTCCACTACGCCTGGTCGGACATATTAAAGTGTCCTTAAATGTTATTATAAATGCAGTAAACGGCCTGCTACGGTAGTGTTCTGTGTGGAAACCAACCATAAATTATTCCCTTTCTTGAATATCCTTCACGATTAACACAATTATAAATTGTTATATTCCCACAAGTATAAGTACATCTGGGACACTACAGCACAAAGTCAAGTTTGTTGCAAATCATCAAATAACACCACAGAATTTGGGGCGAGAAAGTCTTGTCGAAGTCTCTTGACGAAGCATTAAGTTATGGGACAGGCTGTGGGTCCCAGATGAATATCAGTCTTATAATAAAAATCAATTGGTGTAATCGACCCTGGTAAAAGTTTAAAGAGGACATAACACCAGGTGTGGGTGTGATAAGCCGTTTTGAAAATGCGGCGCTTCTGACATCACATAGATCATAGAAGTGTTGAGCTGAAGATGTGATGAGATTTTATTCAACATTTAATGAAGGAGCCAGTACAACCTTTGAGCCGTATGTCATAAAAAAAATAATGGGAGAGACTCAAATGCCAATACATGTAAGTACCTGCATTTAGTCCTGGATCGACACTAGTCTAAAATTCAACAATATTACAGATGTGACAGATGTACATGTGAACCCATAACAAAACTGAAATGGCTTTATATACATGTAGCGTAAGACAACAATAATGGCTTTATATACATGTAGCGATTTGCATGAAAACTTAATCAAGTTTGTTATGTTCTGTCAAATGGTGGCAAAGGAAACACAGACACAGGGAATAAAACATTAGTATACAGCTGCAATGCAATGTCCCTTATTATACTTCACCAGCCCTTTCTAGGGCCCAACGGGCCAGTCCCTCGACCGGACAGACCCCGCGCCCCTGGCTCTAGAGGTCTTCATTGTCTGTTTGTTCAATGATATATGTTAATTCATATAAATACATTTCAACAAGTAGGCAATAATGAATATGCTTCAAGGAAGAGGTCAGAGACAAACGGATATCCCAGGGCCCTGTTCTCTTACTGCCGGCTGCAGAGTGGTACACGTCCCTGGGTATCACAGGCCTCTTCTCTCCCTCGAACCTCTCCCAGCTCACTGGCTTCATGTACGTAGGATGACCATTGTAAGAAGACCTGGAAAACAGCTGGTTTTAGCAGATGCTTTCAGCAGCCCAGATGACTTGCAGTGGACTGAGTTAGGTGTCATGATGAAGGGAGGGGGTTCATCGGTTTGCTGCAAGGAAGCCTTCAGTGTGCGCAGAATACTGTATTTAACCCTGCCCTATGCCCATTAGAAACCTTTAGCAGCAGGCCTACTAGCAATAACTGTCTTCTGAAAATGTCAACATATCTGAATGACGTCTAGACTCAATTTATTTATCAACAGAACTACCATCGTCCGTCCAGAAAGAGCTTTGTTATGAAACTGGCATCGACGCAAAATGAACTAGCATTGACATTTACGGAAGACTAAATATTAATTTATCAATGAAAATTACAAATTAACCAGAATTCCACGAATGGATTTACATACTCACCCAGAACGTAAGCAGCGACTAGTTTCTTGTTAACACTTAAGTGGAGGTAGACAGGAACAGTGGATTCTTCGTCCCCCAAGGTGGGGAGCATTAGGGCAGCCACGCATACCAGCCCCAGCAGAACAGTCAACAGACTGGGCCCTCCGGCGACAGCCCGGCTTTCTGGAAAACGCACACACACGCACACACGCGCACACACGCATACACATACACATAAACACACAATATGCAAAGAATCCACATTGGGCCAGCAAAGATGTACTCTTCTGCTTTTCTTAAATAAAGGCCGGACTAAAACAAGACTCAGAGGATATTGTGGTTTACCACATGTGACCATGTGTTGTTGAATTCTGTTCATAATGGAGTCAAAGTCAAAATAACTAGGACATATTTGCAAGTGTAATTAATTGCTTACAAACAATTAATTATATAAATGATCATCAAGTTGGATTCACATGACATTTACACCTTATTAACAGTACACTAACCCTGACTTGACACTAGAGCAGACAGAAGCCTATCTTGACTAACGCTTGACTTTGGCACGACCCAGTGGCCATTTAAGAACATTGCACCAAAATCTCCAAAAATAATATTACAATCTCTACTACTACCTGTCTGAAATGCGGTCTGCTCAAAGAATACGCTGTCAGCCAACTGGTCCTTCAGCCTGCGCTCTTCTTCCTGAGGCCGGGGGTGTTGGGGCTCTTGTTTGGCCGATGCCTGCAGCGTTGCAGAGACCTCCTTGCGGCCCAGGGCTTTCCGCTGGCTCTGCTCCGACACCTGGAGCCTGAACTTATCATAAACCCCATAATGGCAGGGACGCACGTCCCTGTGTCGGATCACTCTGAGCCGAGGAAGGAAGAGGGAGAAGTGAATTGGCGATGGTAGTCTGTAGAGCATAACAGCTTAAAAACACAAAGTCAAACACAAGAAGAACCAAATAACCGGGTCTTTCTGATTCCCATTGCTACTCTCACTGCACTCACTTTTTATTGTTACTCCACTCCTTTGAATGTCATCAGCCTCACCTGTAAGTCACTTTGGATAAAGAGGTCTGCTAAATGACTAAAAGTGAATGTTGTAAATAGACACACTACCACAAATTATTATAGACCTGTGATCAAATACTCACATGTCAACCCGACACTGTGGCTTCACAGCTCCAGTAGCATCCACCACCGTGTACTTGTTTGGGGCTGTGCATAGCACTGAGAGAAAAAAAAGAAAGAAGAAAAAGAAAACAAAGCTTAAGTACCCACGCCAACCTTAACAAAAAACTAATTCAACTGGATAGATCGGGTTCAGTCTTCTTCCCACTGACCTTTAAATTTAAGTGCAAACTCATAAGGGTTGTAGAGTGTGAGCACTTGTTTGTGAGAGTTCTGCTCGTCTGCATAGAAGACCAGCTCGGTGGGGAACACAAACACAGGAAGGCTTCCCTCCACAAGCTCAGGCTGTCGATTCTGCTGCTGGGGCTGCATTGGCTCCCGCTGAGCTCCCTCTCTCCTTCCCGTCGGAGGTCTTACTGGGCCCCTCTTCTCTCCACTAAACGACACAGACGTGTGATATGATTAACCTCTGGCCGAAATGCCCTCAGCATCATGGCCATAACATACAAGCATTGCTAAGATAAGGCACTTGATGAACCGACATTTCATTCTATCTAAGTATATCCATTAGCCTCACTAGTGAAGCTTTACAATGTCATGAAACTAAAGGAGGTAACAAGAAAACGAATATAAGGCGACTATAATCAGCAGCGTGTAGACTCTGTTGTAGTTGGTCACATCATGTGTTTTCCTCAGCCGTAGAACAGACTCATGTCGCAACCCCTCCAAAAGACCCTCACGTACGCAGAAGCATCATTCCAAGTATCCGTGGTGACGCCAATGCATCGCAGAAGCCTCTTTTTTTTACAAAACAAACGAAACGTCCCCCTAACAGGGTTACCAACAACATTGCATTTGTACATGTATATCTCCCAACAACACATTGGCAGTATCCATACTTGTAACGCTATATCATGTAACAAAAACGTTACAGGGGTAATAACCATGTGGGTGACGGCTGATCACTGATGAGCGACGTGCTCCGGGTGGTGATCCCACTTGTGGGTGACCCGTACGGGTGCAGAACCTCAGGGCACGGAGTGACACCTTCCTGCACCGTAATGCTAGTATCGTGTGATGACCAAGCTAGCAGCGGGACGACAACACGACAGGTAGCCGCTTCATATAAAGCCGATACTCGCCACTATCACGACCGCGATATACTATATCACTCAGGAGACGACACAGACGGCTTTACCTTGAGACTGTCAGTCAGCGGCGCCCTGTTGTTTTAGTTCGGTGTCGCCTGATTGGTGGTGTTTTTTATGTGTGTCGATCCCGAATCCCAACCCTTGTTGTGTTTCTCTCGCTGCCTTCTTTTGTCAACAATATGCTGCAGCCCGGCGCGGTGCATGCTGGGACATATCCGAGGGCGAAGACATTCCGCCAGACTGCTCGTGACGTCGACAGGCTTGTCGTGGCGCGTTCACACCAAGAGCGACTGGCGGCGCGTCTCCGTACAGAGTCAACGTATAGACGCGTTCCCAGGCGCCTGGAACGCGGCTTTACGCTCGCTTGGATGTGGAGATTGTTGTTGAGTTTTCTGTTTTTTTTTCAGAGGGATGTTTTCATTAATACAAGTTATACAGATCAAGTACATTTTCGGACTATGATTAATAAGTAAAACATACAATTTTTATGTATTTGATTGATTTTCATATGGAAATAAACAACAAATACCGCAAACAGTACACAGGTCCTCAGGCCTATCAAGGGGAACATATAATTTGGTGAAAAGCCCCTAGAGAATGTTGCCGTAGAACATGTACCTACAAAGCTTAAAAAGTAACGCTGATTGCTTCGGTTACGATTGGTCATACCGCGATCGTGCATGCTGCCAAAACGAATTGGTCGTTAACTATCCACATGTTAAGGCCCCGATGTTCTGATACACCCCATGATCCCCCAGCCCCCACCGGCAATGCAAGAGGGGAGGGGTTGAGGAGAAATAAAGAGAAGAAGCTGCGGTTTTTCATGTATGTGTTTTTTTTCTATATTATTATAATAATTATATAATAATGCGATCATCGTGTAATGTAACTCTATAATTGACCAATCACGTGCTGCTTACATTATGCGCACACAAGCCCTACAATTGTAGAAGCGACACAATATAGCACTGGCGAATGCATAAACTCATGGTTGTCTGTTGAGGGTGAAGTGGGAACTACAGCGGGGGAGATAAGCGGTCTAGCGCTCATTGCATATTTATACACAGCGAGGCGTGGCCACGGTGAGGCGGCTCAGCCAATCCCGTGCGGCCGGTGGAACGGGGGCGTTCCGTTCCGCTCCGAGCAGAAGTTCAACAGCGAGCCCAGACAGTGCTGGGGAAAGGCGGATAGAGAGGGCAGCGGAGGGCTGGCTGTACGACCCTCTTTCGGGGGGTCCGATTATAACAAAAATATTACACACATGCTTGAACGCCCCAGCCGCATGATAGGCCATATGTGGATAATAATAGGTATTTTTAGAAAGCATATAGCTTCTGACTCTATATTTAAAATGCCTATTTTACTTTTCCTGTTAGACACGTCCGCGTCTATGAATCAGCGCACTTATTTGGGTACGACGTATCTGGACATTGCTAAAGGCGCGGTTGAAATCTTTATGAAGGTAAAGGATTGATTTTACCCCCATTTTTTCAGCACGTACATTGCTGTGATGAGCGCGGGTTCCGCTGGGAGCGTTGGGTCAATTAATATAATAATATAATAATATGTATTATATGGTTTTCTTTTGACAGCTGCGTGCTCGAGACCCGGCTAGTAGGGGCGACAGGTACATGCTAGTTACATTCGATGATCCACCATACGGAGTAAAGGTAATTAGAAAAATGGTACAATTTTTTATTTAATAACTCGAAGCTGTTGACTGCCAATGAGACGTTGCTGTCCATCTGAGGAGCGGCGAGTGCAGGGTTGCTTCTCGATAAAACGAAAACGGCATTTATTACTTTTATAACCGCATACCGGAGCAGCCGTACATCCGAACATCAGCGGACATTTTGCTTTTGTGTGGACCAAAGTCTCGGGCGTCGAGATGGAGGCGGAGAGATTTGTTATCTTTTCTGACGTCTCCCCTTTTTCTACATTACGTGGTCTGGATTGGTCCGGCGGCCCGCACATCATTACATACCCTCCCCTTGCATGCGTTCTGCGCCTGACCTCCACGCTTAACCATTGGCCAATCGGGAAAGTTGAATCACATGAGATACTTTTACGGGTTCAACTGGATGCCCCCACTCGAATATTATCAATAATCTCATAGCATTCGTTTTGTTATAGCGATAGTTGTCATATAACACCCATCACTAACCCACACCTGCACCCCGCCCATCTCTCTCTCTCTCTCTCTCTCTCTCTCTCTCTCTCTCTCTCTCTCTCTCT
>JAOPUD010000002.1:15361535-15372089 GCA_027122715.1 Trisopterus minutus
ACACACACACACACACACACACACACACACACACACACACACACACACACACACACACACACACACACACACATCAAGTCAACAGCTGGGACATTCTCACACCCCTGTTGCAGGCTGCACACGCCTATTCTTGGTATTGTGTGCGAGTGGCCACTGGATTCCAGCGCTCCCCCTTAGAAGAGGAACACAACGCCAGCGTGTAAGAGGGCCCTGGGCGTCTGGCCAAGCGGCGGCGGCGCGTCCCGCTGAAGAGGATCTGTTGTGGTCGAAGCTCTCCAGTTTTGGGGGCACATGGCTCCAAGCCACAATGCCCCCGTGTGGACATATGGTGAGAACATGTGTCCATTTCAACAGACAGACAGGATTGTCAGGCACCCCCGTCATTTCAAATATTATAAAAAAATGTATACAATTTCAACGAGGAAACAGAAAATAAAACGGTAAAACGATGATGGACATTTAACGCCCTTTGCAAAGTCTAAATTCTAATTACAACTCGCTGTTAAAAAGATATCAGATGGTAATGTACATCTGAAAGGAAACTGGCGAGGCAAGTGGTAGGACCCAGTTGTGGATTACACTACACTACGAAATATATTTGGTTCTAAATAGTACCTTAGAAAATAAATCTGAGGTCCTATGGGAGACAAGGGAAAAATGCTGGAGAAAAATCACATCAAGTGATGAACATTATTTTCCCCCTAACGTGATGCACATCAGCACACAGCTCTGCAAGGGGGAAAATCCTCAAATGAGTCAGCAACACAACTTCCGGGAGCAGGGATGATCCAATCATCTCCTTGAAAACAACCCTCTGAAAGTAGTAAGGGCCACTTCGTCGTCACTTCCCCTCTTAAAAGAGAACTCCCACATGTTTCCAAAACCAATGGCTCTGGGGTGGAACAGACACCAGTTGTATATGAAGCACCTTTTTATGTGCTCCTGACCTTCCCCCTAACAGAAGACAGGGAGCTCCTTCGTGGCAGGATGATTCATGGTATGCAACCGATATCGGATTAACCACAAAACTATTTGAAATATCCAACTCAAGTTCACGTCAAACATCCAAGAAAATAACTTGGGAGAAATTGATCTAATGAAATGCAGGAGCAGAGACATCTCACGCAACTTTGTTTCAGGGACAGTACAATGAAATAATTGGCCACATGATAATGACCGTACATAATCAATTAGCATCGTCAATGTAGTAATTAACCAAGGCTTATGTGCTCCTAAATGGTCAAATGTATTGAGTAAAACATGGAATCCTGAACTTACTAATGCATGTTCCTAAAGGGGCAATTAACAATTGATTGAGTAAAACATGAAATCAGGAATAGCTAGATTGCAAATTTATAGTGCATTGTAGTCAACCTGCTGCTCTGACAAAATAACAGTCAATGTTGATTCTGCTATGCAGATTTTAGGGGAGAGAGTTTGCAAAACCAGTTTGCAATGCGGGACGATTAATCGCGTCGAGGGCATTCTGTCCCTGAGGCTTATCACATGTGACGACCTCAAACTAATCCAAAGCAAACAGCCAGCTTGGAATCCATACAAACACTTTATGCTGTATATTCTTCCATATAAATGGATTTTTCCTATACTTGATGTTTGGATGAATCTTTAAACTCTTAAGTCTAAACTCTAAAGTCTGGTCAGTGCACCAGTTGAGAGGTTTGTATTGTTAATACATGTAGACTCTACCACAGGTATACAATCTCACCCTCCGGTACAGGAGCTCAAAAGGACAAACAAGAACGGCCTCTAGGTCGTCGACCTTCAAGATGACTGTACAGCTATCCATTTCCCTGTAAACCAACAACCTCGCAGGACACACGCACGTCTATTCCAATTTGTACAAATAAAAACAACAACACACACGCGGTTAACCCCTACCTCAGCAAGCGTCAGCTGCAGAACCACTGCGATGGCCTCAAACCTGCGGTTACCAGCAGCCAGGAGCTCCCTGAGCCTCTGGAGAACGTGGTCTTTCCTCTTGCTCTGCTCATCCTCCCCGGCCGCCGCCGCCGGCACTGGGACTCTACCTCCCACACTCTGGCCCTTGGGGTGCACCCTCTGCTGGGGCGGCTGCTGGCGAGAGCCGGCCTTGGGTTTGCTCTTCTCAGCTGTAAAAGAAGAAGCGTTCAGATTTTCAACCACATTCATCCTCAACAGCTCACCGTCTATGAGCACCATGGCCGGGGGGGGGCCAAGCGGAGCGGCCGCACGGAAAAACGTACACGCTGAGTCGGGCTCGGATACACGGGCTTGGTGGCTGCTGTGCATGTGATTCAGTCAAGACGGAAGAGGAGACTGCTGGACGTCACCAGCGGTGTACACTTTGAAATATCGTCCTGGTAAAGTCGATTAGGTCTCCATCTTCTGACGTATTCTTGTCCGAGGATGGTGTGGTCACTGAGGACTGCTAATTTTAGCAAGGCCATGCCACAGTAGCTTTGAGTTACATCAACGATATAAATACAACATTGCCTGCGTAATGGCCACATCAATCCTCATAATGAACCAGGCACAGACACACCAACAGAGAAACACTCCAGAAGAGCAGCTTTGCAGAAAAGGGAAAATATGTAAACCTAGGAAGATTCAAGCAAACCGTAAATCAATATTGGACACTTGTGGTGTGGCCAAGATATTGGGATGAGAGTTGCATTACATCATGTGACAGGGAGGGCAAGCATAGACAGAGCAGAAATACCATGTTTAATGAGGTGAGCACAGCTCCCTTCCAGATCCAATACACACTGGATTTAGCACTACAGAACTGGTTGGAGGAGATCCCGATAGAGATACTGATAGAAATTAGATATCCATTTCTATATATATCCATCCATCTCTCTAGATGGAGATACAGTGGATATACTACTCGAAAAATGTAAGGAAGATAAATAAATATAATAATTCACTTTCTTTTAAAAGACGAGACAGAAAAGGCGTTTCCCAAAGGGAGAAGACCCCTGTTTCCCCACACTGGCTCTCTGGACGTAGGCCTGGCCAACGTATGACAACAACAACAACAACAACAGTAGCACATTCTGAGCAACGCATTGGAGGGAGGAACAGGGGAACCGGCTCGTCGCACACATGGGGAAAACAAACCAAACAAATACAACAACAAACATGGCTGATCCTGCATGTGCATGCAGTGTTGCCTTATCCTGAGATAACGCTGGGAAAGATCCGGCTCAAGCAACGCCTCAAGTGTAAGTCATTGCTTCTTGAAAGTTGCGCAGAGTTTACCTTGGCTTGGAGATATATAGATAGGCCCAGCCCTAAAGATAAACATCAGCAAGTGCTCAATTGAACAGTGGCCGAGATAACCTTAAGAAAAGTCAAGTAGAAGACAATGGAAACTTTAGTATTGTGCAATAATACTAGTACACTAGTTTCATGTGCAATAGCAAAATCATGTCTATTATTTCTATGGTCACGATTAAAGCATTCACAAAATTATTTATTATTTTTATCCTTTTTGGAATTACATTTATAATCTTCAGTTAAAAATACAAAACATTCTTCAAGGTCAACTGCGACAAGGCAAATATAATGTTTATCTGTAGCAGGACGCTATCTGCTGGACATCTTACAGAACTGCATGGCTTTATGAATTTGATGTGGTATATACGTGTGGTATATAAGTGCTTTCTCAGGACTACGTAAAATTGTTGCAACACATATTAGCTGCAAAATAGAACCGCAATCATTTATTGTTCATTTTCAAGGGGACTTGCCTGATGCCTTTCCTCTATAGACATTATGCAACAGTTCCTTTCATGAAAGCAATATTCATTTCCTGTAGCTAAATAATTCAGAATGAGTTTAAAAAAAGAAACCCTATTTTTAGTCATCCTGTCACCTAAATTTCCACCATAGTACCATGTTTTCAGACTATATATTGTTGGAATTCGTGAATGATCTGGTTGTATTGAACAACCTTTTTGTTGGAAAAGTGAGAGCAATTTATCCTACACGCTCCTCCAGACACCACAAAATCCAAAGACAAATTTCCATGTTTTCTTAGTTTTCTTCAAAATGGTTAATTTAAAAAGGGGAGTGAGTTATAACCTCTAGTTCGTTTCAAAGTGTTCCAGAATTCCCATCACACATCGGATCACACAAATGCATAGCCGTGAAATCCAGTGGAACACAGAAGAAATATCCATGCCTTTTCGGTTTTTCCATGCCTTTCATAGTGATTACTTAATTTTTGTTAATGTCTTGTAATAAAATCATTACGTGATTAGATACCTATACACAAATCGATCATTTCGAAAAATAGAAATTTGAGAACTTGACTTTTGAACTAACCCAAAACTATACAATACATTTAATACTAGCACAGTATTGTAAATGTCAAACCTCAACTCCCTAATGAACCAAAAATGTATTGAACAATCTATACTTTATCCAGGGAGTATTCTGCTGTTTGTTTATTTACTATTCTAGGAGACGTCACTCAATGGCACCATGCATGATAGCTGTCGACAGGAATCACAATCAGACACTTGTTGTGAAGCCTGCCTTTGTTTCACCGAGTGCAGATCTCAATGTAGCCAAACACAGACATTTGGTCAAAAAACAGAAGGGCTAGGGAAGGCATAAGAAATGCAAGATAATTATGCAAAAAAGGACGTTATGATGATTTCTGCAAAAAGATGGGCGCATTTCAAAGGAATTATTTCTAATATTTTTTCGATAAAATTCAGAATTGTGTTCTCCTTTGTGGTCTTTGTATTTATCAGTTCCTATTCAAAAGAAAAGTTGTAATAAAACATACAAAAATCCTTTTAACCACAGTTGTGAAGAAGCTTTGACCTATATTTACTGGATTAGACCAGTGAGTAAGAACACCGCCATATCTTGCAAGGGAAAAGAGTTCAAAATGGGGCCACCGTCAGAATTAATTGCCACCCTACAGTCAATCAACAACAAGTTTCCCTGCCTGACCTTAGCGACTGAAGACTAAAATAGCTCACATCACTCACCCGGACAGAGTACCGTTCAAGAGGAAAATCAATGCATTAATCAATGCAAATGTCTGTTTCAACAATAAAAGAATGGTATTTTGAAGTGCTTAATATATTGGCAATTCCATTTACCTCTAGTACCTTGATATCCAGGACTGGCTAAAGTGTGAAAGACGAACCTGCACTGCCTGGCAGAGTAATAAACAGCCATACTAAAAATAGATTTCACACCCCACTAATGAGGCGGCTCTGTGCGAGGCCAACACCAGCTGGATTAACATGAGCACCGAAGAGGCAGAATGTGCGGATAAAGCGACCCTATGGGCAGATAGCGGACCACAGATGTGCCGCTACAAACCTGGTGGATCACACCAAACGGACCTGTTTGGAAGACCACCGCCGTCCTCCGGCATCCCGAGAGCAGCTGGAGGTTCCGGAGCAGACCTTTGGCGGTCAAACGCACGTGGATGTGTGCCAGCGAGAGTTTGGGAGTCCATAACATTTCTCAAGAACTACAAGACGACTTGGAAAAGGAAAAAAAAAAGAAGAAAAAAAAACTTAATCCAAAAGAAAAAAAATCGGGGTCAAAGATGGACGCCTGCGTTCAGATGTAGAGCGCTGAGGCGGGCTCCCGACCACATAGCAGTGTGCTCCGGTGTCCTTCGCCTCAGGTGACAGAAGTGAGACGGACTAAGAGAGAGGGTGGGAGAGGGAGCGAGCAGGAGAGCGAGTGAGCGAGTGAGCGTGAAAGCGATGGAGAGTAAAGACATCAAATTGTAGCAGCGGCTTCACCAAAGAGACGGGAGGGAGAGGGAGAGAGATTAAAAAAATGTATTCCTAGGGTTATTCCTTCAGTTCAGCATGGCATCTTTCCCACCCAACAAACAGTCCATGCCCAGCTGGCCGTCTTGGCAGACGAAGAGTTGAGTGGATGGCCGCTTGGCAGTACTGTCAATGGCAACAGCCCCTCGGCAGATGAGACGAGAGCAAAGCACTAGAACCCTCCCCTAATCCTCCTGATGAAGCCAGGCTCCAGTCAAGCACGTGCAGCTCCCGTAGCAACACCGGACAGCACCTCGCGAAGCCAGCGATGGCGATGCTGCACTAGAGCCTGGATGCTGGCAGCACCGGAGAGCGGCAGAAGGAGGGGGGGTGGGGTATGACATTGGAAAAACATGCAAGGGGGGGGAGAAGGGGGGCTGGAGGAGTCAACAGCATGTGCCAGAGCCAATGAGAGCTGCAGAGGCCTGCCTTATGCAGCTCTGATTGGTGTGTTTTCTCATCACCAGCAGAGTTGAAGGGTAAAAGCCGGAGATGATGAATTCCTCCCAGCAACGTGAAGACAGATGAGCTGACATAGTATGCTGCGCAGCACCAATGTCATCACCTCTTGTTTCGAGCTCAAACATCACACAACTTTGGATTTGCTATGATTCATTCATTCATTATTGACCGATTTTTAGTGGGGCAGGGTTTTTGGTTGCTTGGGAAAACAAGCAACAAAAACAAAAACAAATTTGTTTTACATCATGGAGGATGCAAGCTAAGATATGCACATCTTTTACAGACAAAAAAACGTATTCATTATGCGAGACATAATTCAAAGAGTAGTTCATTGCCGACCCAAAATGGCATTTATATTATAGAAATATCACAAGTAAACAATCAGCTTACTAAACAAAAAGCATAAATGGTCAAATAAACAAAGAAAAAGATTCGATCTGGTTCCCATCAAGGGAAAAAAAAAAATATTGTCCTGGTCAATCTTAATAAAGCATTCACCCTCAGGATCTGCAAACTTAATTAAATTCAGCAAAGCATCACAATGTTTATCTGGCTGAGAGGGACCACATGCTTATAGGTAGAGCCAAGAAAGACAGGTCTTGCTTTCATTGACAAAGTAAAACTACTTGCATGCCAAGCCTGGCGAGAAATCAATACATACAGAACTGAGAAGAAAGACCAACTGCTCACCAGGTAAACTCGAGGCCAGCTGAGCAATTCTGGAGGAGACGTTGCGTCTCAGAGGACTGCCCAGGGAGCGGGCCGACCCGGGCTTGCTGGAGGATACACTCTTGCATGATGTGGCCCAAGCTTTTAAAAAACAGAAAATCCATACAAGAGATGAGGGTTGACTGCTTGAGAGGAGTGTCTGTGTTTGGGTCTGAAGATTTAGGTCTTAAGTATTGAACTGAAACAGGGTTCACATATGGAGAGACAATGTGAAAAGGCATTGATCAAGGAAAACTGTAGTTAAAAAGGTTAAAAGCTGATTAAAGCACAGGGTCATAGAATCAAGATTAAACAGACTACACAAATAATTACAATGCAGTTGTTTAAATTGCACTGCAACCAGTTTAGTCTGATTTCACAGGAACCGTCCTCACTGAAATCTTTACGATGATGAATCAGGGACGTCCAATTTACTCTACATTCCAGTACGAACACAAAGTTATTGAACATTACATTTTAAATCCAATTACTAAATGGAGCAAGACATCACATTGTGAGAATGATCTCATCCGAAACAACACCGAGCAACACAAATAGGAACCATGCCAAACAAGCAGAGCTGGGATCGATTCAGAGGTGTTGGTCCTCTTACTTGGTGCAGGGTCCCCTGGTGGCTTCGCAAGCAGTCTGGTTTTCAGCACAACCGTTCTGAATGAGGTGGATCTCAGCGGAGTGACTGCAGAAACAGGTCAACAGATGGGGGAAGACACTGGTTAATTACTGCCGGTTACCTCACAGGAGAGATGGGTTAGAAGACAGAATTCCAACTATTCATTTCACAAGAACAAAATGTACATTAGATGGAGGACAAAAAAACAATTGATTTTCACATTGTAAACTTTTAAAACAAGACGGAGCATTCTATGTCATAAGGTTAATAAAAAGGTCAAGGTTTTTGAAACAAAGAGAAGACCCTCTCCATGCATTCATATATAATATTCCAGCGACGCTTACTTCTCCACAGACAGTTCCCACCTTTGCTGTTGAACACGGCCAACAAAGGGACGATACCGAAGCGATAGGACCCAATGAGCAGGCACGTCAACAGAGTGAGATCACAGTTAGAGCCCACGCTGCTTCGGGAAATCAAAGAGGAATTGGTCAAAATGTCCACCGGGAATTCTGTCCACGTGCAGCTACGGAGAGTACCAGTGTAACCAGCCATCGGAGGTTCACAATATGGAGAAACAAAGACTGGCAAAAGAGCATGCTCCCAGAGTGGATGTCAGTGCTGTATATGTAGTCTGTGCCCTCCAGGCAGTGCTTTGAGGTTACTAGAGTGGAAAAGCACTGGTTTCCCGGACAACCACACATGGGGGGACCCCAGTCTGTACAGAAGGCTGCCAGCCAATCAGAGAGCTGCATGCTGTTGAGTGTGTTTCGTACGGCTCCTTCCCTTCATAGTAGTGTACCACTCAGGAGAGCACCAGTCAGGGAAACACCAGTCTATTATGTGTGCTCATGTCAGCCACAATTCAGCAAAGGAATAATTAAATAAAAAATGTAATGAAAACGTCTGAATCCTCCCTGAGCTACCAAAGCAGACCAACAATAAAAACAACTGAAGCAGTTCCTGGAATAAAACAGCGTGTGTGAATTCAACATAAATTTGCTACCAATACTGACAAGGTCATTTATATGATCAGCCCATAATGCATTCCACTTTTGCAATACAATCATTGCTTGCGTTGAAATATATGGAGCAGTCAATACAGTGCACAAGAAGTCAATATTCCCTAGTCCATTATAGTTTCACTCCATTTTGAAAACGGCCCCCATGTCAAAGTGAAGTATAGGGAACACTTCTTTGCAGCATCATTGAATTCCAGTGCAGTCAGGCATTGCTTTGTTTGAAAAACTAAATGAAAACAGAAATAACCAGAAGATTAAGTAATGGCATCAGGATGGGAAAGTCTTTCCATCTTGTCAACGGAGACAAATCCAAGGCAGATTTGCCTGTGGGGGGATTTACAACCACTCACTACCCAGCCTACTCACAGCCCCCCCCACACCGCTCACAAGCTCCACAATGTGGGTCACCGTGTACACTGCAGTCTGTCCCCTCCGTAGCCAGATGTGGCCCAAATAGAGCCACTGAAAAACCCTGCAGAGTGACCCTGGATAACATTGGGACGTCACCCACTCTGTACACAGATTCACGCTAAGGCTTTACGTCGTCGGGTCAAATTCATGTTCCGGTCAGGCTCACCCGTTGTGCTCGTGCTCCGGTCAGACTGATCGCCCGCTTTGAGCACCGTGCTCCTGTGGGGGCCTTGAGCCTTCGGCACTTTGGGGGCCGGGTTGTGGGCGGGACCAGCGGGCGGCGGTGGACGACTGGAGGTCTGAGGCGGCCGGACCCCATTCATGGCAGGCTTTGTTCTGGTGATGGGGGCTCCCATTGTAGGCTTGTCAGTGGTCAGTGCCTTTGGATGAGCTGAGAGGGGACACATTAAAGTGGTAACGCATTGACCTGACCTTATTGCCAGTACATGGATGAGCTTGACGCAGTTGCATCCCTGAATGGTGCCAAACTTGACCTCTTCCCCGTGCATCACAGGCCCAGTGAATAACTAAATCCTTTTCAAATTTAGAGTCACAAATTAGTCCCAACAAAAAATAAGAAGGGTAACCATCCGAACGAAACGATGAAAAGAACACCCAGAGTTAACGTCAAGTTTGTAAATGAGTTCACCAAAAGAGAGCGTATAAAACTCACCCATGCTCTTTATCACAGCCAACATGGTCACGTGTCACGGGTGTAACGGTTTAAAGTTTCAGCCAAAACAACAGTATCCCCGCGAAGCGCGTGTCGGTGCAAGCCATGACTGCAGCTTCACGGCAGCACTGCGATGGGTCTTTCTAGGGGTACTCGTCTCAAACATCATGTTCAGTGAGTTAACCAGTAGTGGTGAGCTCCAAAACCTCCCTTTCCTCCCTTTCTGCTTTTTCCATTAGCCCAAGCTGGCTTCCCTTCAGAGGAAGAGGGCCCCCCCCACCATCCCACCCCACTCCCCCTCTTTCCTTGCCGTGGTGCTCCTTTCCTCAAATTACCGGGAGGAGCGGCAGGGCAGAGGGAGGAGGCCGGTGATATCACTAAACCTTGGCGTACAACCAGGGCTGAGGGGACAGATACCTCCATGGTTGTTGTTGTTGTTGTAGTACACTGATAGTTCATGCAGAACACGACACTGCTGTAGATTCCCCTCTGCTGGAGAAGTTGCCACAGTGCAAGTTGAACTATGGAACTCGGCACACTTCTTTGAATCTTTTTAATTCTTAGACAGTTTGCAATGTACGTTGTGTTGGTAAAGGTGAAAATATTTCTTTCGATGAATGGGAACTATAATTGCATAAACTTTCCCGATGTAGAATACTTGATTAATCCCGGGGGGAAATCAATATGCGCTATACCTTTTAGAACAAGTATTTTATAAGAGCCATATGAAATATGACTCCTGTGTTGCATTGCCCAGCTACAAAAGACACACACACACACACACACACACACACACACACACACACACACACACACACACACACACACACACACACA
>JAOPUD010000002.1:15414483-15430529 GCA_027122715.1 Trisopterus minutus
CCCCCCCCCCCCCCCCCCCCCCATTGGAACTTTCCCCCACTAATCCTGTCCCATTCCCACATAGTATCCCACAGTGGGAGAGCGAAACGGAGAACAGGAGGTAGGTGCCCACCCATAGCACAGAGCTAACAAGCAAACAAAGCAGCGTCCAAATGCATTCTCCTTGGTGCGTCCAGACATCCAGACCCCCTCTCTGTGTCTCCGTTACACTCTGATCTAGAACAAACACCAGCAAATAAACTGGGGCTTACTGAAACGGGTCACCTGTAGAAAAGTCACTTTCAAACGTACCTTTGTGTCATTTTCAACAACAAAAATCAATTAATTATTGTATTCTTATACATGTTTTAATTTCTGTTTATTGTCTGTTTGTATTAGTCATTTTGTCTATTATTGTCTGTATGTTTTTGTATTTATATGTGCTGTTTGTGCTTATACGCTTTTTAAATGTTCCCAAATGCAAGATAAATTCCCCTTGGGGCAATAAAGGTTTAACTATCTATCTATCTACATACGTCTATTTTTTTTCTTCTAACCCAAATCCCAGTTTTCCCTATTTTCACAATAAGTTGGAAACCGCTTACATCTCCCTCCTTTTCTCCTTCACATCCCCATTGATTTGATTTCTTTCCATGCCTTGACATTAAACATGCGATCTTTGGCACAATGCAGTCTTTTCATTCAGCCAGGTCCCAGAGCCAGTGAGTGACAGTGTCCTGACCCCTGGCTGGGTGGAGACGTCCAGATCCCTGCGTTGGCGACCGAGGACTCAGACGAGCGGGTAGGGCTGGAGACCGGTGGGTAAACCTGGAGACGGACTGGGTAAGACTGGAGATGAGTGGATAAGAGCTGTTCTCTTCAAAGGCGCCAGGCCCCCCGCTAACCAGAGGTGCAATCTAATATCACCCTTAAACAAACACACCTTGTCATAAAGGGGCTTTGTTAGACATGTCGTTTATCTTTTAATCGTCTCTTTACTCCCGACCCGATGCCGACAGCCAGCCGTACACGTGTAGAACGTGTTTTTTTATTTTGCCATGATTTGCGGCTGCGACGCCTGAATTTCCCTCACAGAATTGAAGAAGAGCTGTCTCGTCTTGTCTTATATTATTTATCTGTCTTGTCTCGTCTTATAATATCGCCTCCTTCTCATTTTCTAATTTTGTACATTTAATGGGAATTAAATGTACAAAATTTGTAGGTCCAGTGGAGATGTCTCTTACAGACCTTAATCACAGGTACAGCCTCTAAGAGCTTCACAGAGATTTGAATAAATTCCCTCCAATGAGGCCTAGACAACGCTACGGAAGTACTCTCTTTGAACTGGATCATAGCTCCCAGCACCTCCCCTATATGGAGAGATGAAACAGGCCTCATCAGTTTGCACAATACGGGAAAATAAAGGCAGATTTTTAAAGGAGTGAAAAATATGGGCATATGTTGTGGTGAAGTTACAATGTGGTAATATTACATATTACCACATGTGATGGCAAGTGACACAGCAAAGAAACATAAGCCAGTTGGCAACCGGACCACAACATTCTGCACATTCTTTTTTCCTTCACTAATTCCACAACCAGAGCAAATCCAGGGGCAGTCATCACAGGTTGCATACAGATGCAGGCTTCCAGAAAACAATACCCTAAATACAATCATTACCGTCCACAGAGTGGAAAGCTGCTCACATACACGCCAGCTTTGGTCAAGTTACACAGTTCCAACGCCTTCAGGGCACAATTAAGTAACAGAAAAACACATCATTTGAGGGAGTAGTAGTGTGTGAGAATCGTTTCTCTCTGGCCATCCGCCTAAACACCAAGTTCTGTACAATCTTTGCCAGACATCAACCGCATTCCCTCATTAGTAAAGAGCTGCATAGGTCTTCACCATGTAGGTCTCTACAGCCTCTTCATGTGACTTTGTGACCAACCAATTCAACAGATAGTGATCACAAGTAAACTGAGAAATGACAAGATAATCTGTTTGAGCCCTCTGGTTGCTTGCCGCTTTGGTATATTTTTAACCCTATCAACTCACCTGAAACCAAAGTGAGCTTTGAGCAGCCCCTCGGATCTGGACTAAACAGCTCACCGAACAGCAACACCCCAGCTGGGAGCGGCCTGTCTGGTTGAAGGGTTATGGGTGGTAGAAGGTTCTGCGAGTGTGACGTTGATCCTGTCTTCAAGTGGTCACTTTCAGTGGCCTTTAAAACCATTGCGTTATCTCAATCTGTATGTGATATATTAAGTCAGCTACAGACGTCTTCTGAATAAACCCTAAAAGACAACCAAGGTCAAACATGTCTATTAATACATTTGGGTATGGGGAACGAATTGGAATGTACTCCAGGCAGTCAATGGATGGTTTTGTGGCTTTTTTTTCGGAAGGCTTTTGGGTTTGAAAGCTGCCATTGACTAGGCATGATCTCTGCCATGTGGAGCCAGGGTCAGGGCACTTATAAATTGCTCCCGTATGATACAGTATGAGAACTGTTCCCTGTGGTCATTACAAGATGTTTGTGGTTTTCTTAAAACCAGCTTCTGTGATGTGTGCGCTTTCTACCAAAAAAAGTCTGTTTTGCCGTAAAAAAAACACACAGACAAACACAAACCATGAACACCTGCTTAGTTTGGAATGGGAGTGGTAATTCTCCTGATAGGGATTGGAATATGCTTGTTTCCCCGGCCATGACAGCAAGGCAGCAGAAAATCGGCCTGCTCTATCAAACTTAAAATTTCAAAACGATATTTCTTAATTTCTGATATTTCTTCCTCTACTAAAGTCATAACATGTGGAACAAGTGGAAGGGCCAGGGATAATACATTTTCCATGATACTGTACGTCCTCTGACATATTTACTGACTGAGAGAAATAGAGACAACCTGTTGTAAATTCCCTGTTAGTTATTATATAGTGTATATCCCTGTTAGTTGTTATATAGTGTATATATATATAATGTATATATATATATAGTTATTTTTGTTCGGGCACTTGGGACAGTCCAGGTGGCGCTGTGGAGTCCTGGAGTTTTATTAGGTGCATGGCGCTGTGTCGAAGCTTGTTGCGCCGCGATGCATGACCCGCCACCATAGACAATGCGTTTGTGAAGAGTGAGTAGTACGCAACAACGTTTATTTATATATATCTAAGTAGGTTGAATGTTATTTGCAGACCGCAATTTCATTATGTATGGTGGCCGTGAATTTGTGTGTTGAGCTAGATTCTGCTATTATGTTCACTCATTCAATAATCGGGCAGCTAATATATAAGCCTGCACCTCGTGTAGACGTGTACGTCACTGTGCCGCGCTGTTGTCGGCAGTTGTATTGCATCGTGTTAATGTAATCTTAATAATTATTTGTCTATTTTCTTATTCTGTTTTACAGAAAAAACATTTGTACATTTATCCAATCATCCTTCATTTATGTCATTCGCAATCATCAAGATATATAAAACAAGAACTGTTCCCTGTGTACGTGTCTGCTCTCCGACCGGAGTTGCCGTCGTGGATAAAGTGGTTCCAGCACACACACATTACAATCTTCAATACAACCATAAAATAACCCCAAATGAATACAGGACTTCTTTTAACTCACTAGATATAGCGACTATACAGACTGCATGAGGAATAAGTAGGCCGACAGGATATATAAGGCACCTTTGTTAAGAAAGCATGTGAAATGTAATGTGTATGCAACACAACAACACACAAAAAGGTGTGTTATCTCTATTGAGCAACCACAATGCAGTCCGACTAGTTTCACTAAATAAAAATGTCATACGTGATAATTTATTGACCAATAACAAACTACCGGGTATTCTAAATGGGTCACTTCCACTTTATTATACGTCATCCTTTTCAAGGAATGCATAAAAGTGTGATGGAAGTTCAAAAAAGAAAGCTGTGTGCATTTAACTTAAAAAAAAACCCACAGATACCAAGAAACCTTTGTGCGTCAGGCTGAGTGGACCCGTCCATGCACAGTAAGACAAAGAAAAGGCGGTACAGTACGAGCAGTGCCCACACAGGGACACAGCCTGGTCCCACACTTCCCACAAGAGCAAAACCCTCGGGGGATGCATCTGTAGTCCGAAAACATCACTTCAATGACCTACCATTGTATCAGCCTCTGGAGTGGTTGACATCATGTTATGCATGCTCTTTTGGTATTTATGTTATTTATGTTTTGTTTATGACGTAGACAGTTGCAGCTATTACACGGTGGTTCTAATCAATACAATAACGGCAAACAATAATTGGACCAAAAAACCAACACTGTTTTATCAGACGTCTTCGTGAAATACTCACAACAATGTAAGTGCGTCTTTAAAACTGTGTGTGTGGGGTGGGGTGGATCTATACGGCTCTACTTCCTCCTTTATACTTTTAGTGTGTGTATAAGAGTCAAACACAAAGGGAAAACGACTTCCTAGCCTAATGCACTACTCTCAAACATCCAGTGTTAGGATGTCCGTGGTGTTTTTCCAGGGAGCAACAAACCTCTTTTTGTGTAAACAGGGAAGATGTTCCGATCATGTGCTCTTCATTAGCTCTTTCTTAAGTGGAGCTACAAGCAGCCCTCTGTTTTCTCAAGGTCATGAAGCCTTCTTGGTCTGCTGCACCAGTTCCTGTTGTCATTCTGGGACATGGGAATGGGAATGGGAATTAAATTCATAAAGTCTTAACTTCACGACAGCCGCGGTTGAAATACATTAAAAAACCTTTTATTGCATGTTTTGATATTCAATGCTACATAAAGTCAGGAATACCTTTTTCTTCTTTTTGTCCGTTTGTTTTAGGCTCTAAACAAACAACGATATTCTTAAATGTGGTTTAGTATTATCAAAACATTTTGACGGTGGCGCCCCCAGCGGTGGCCAGAGGAACCACGGCCACCTGATACAGAAGATTCATAACGCATTTCAACAGCGTCGTTGTGGAGCTACGGCATTTTCTGTACTGGCATTAGTCTATGCACATCACATCACTTAATCACATCACTTGTAACATTAACTGTAAAATAAGAAACAAAAGTGTATCAGTGTGAGTTTCCTTAACTCCCAACAATGAGCTTTTCAGCTCGATGTACAGCAAGATGTACGCTGGACAGATCAGTCTACCAGCCTACCCAGTGGACTGTAGCTCATCTGTCCGTCACCACATCTAGGTGGACACGCCCAGTCATGAGGTCAGAAGAGCCAGATTATCACAGCGGCTAATAACGGCTAATCAATCTCACACCTGGTGGCATTTACATCAGCGAAATGAAACGCAACTTCTGAGACAAGGGAAAATAATAAGCCTGTTTTTCTGTAGCATTAAAGTGTGTTTCCGATAAAAAATCGAAAAACTCCACCACATGCACTAGGCCTACAATACGTAATCGATTTATATCAAATGCCGATGATCCCCCCGACCCCGGGGCAGGTAGGCCTACTACCTGGATCCACGGATCCGCCCGCGGGTCCATATCGGCTCACCAGAGGGAAAAGCACCTCAGTCTGAATAATTGAATCTATTGTCAGAAGATCAAAACAAAGACAGTTGGTGCTCAACGTGAAAAACAATGTCAAACAAATAGACACCAAGCAGATGGCGAGGCTAGTGTATCATAGCTACTATGGAGTGGTTATATGTTGTCATAGAAACAACACCCTCACCCCCCCTCCCCGCGCAATAGATAATAATATAGAAACCCTGAAATCCTGTTATGGCTTATTGGTTTAGGTGTGTGGTCTAGACCTCTAGCCCGCAAGAGTTGACCTGGTCAATCCCTTTTCTGGGGTGGAACTGGAGACCGGTTCTAAAATCAACAACTTCAGTGTTGTGTGCTGAGACCTAAACAAAATTGACACCCAGTGGACACTATGAGCCTGCATGCAATTGCATATACAAGTCTGTGGGTTATTTTCCATGATCACACGTTTATTACATTACACAACTTTTATAAAGGTCTCAAATAATACGATACAAATAAAAATAAAAAAATCCACTTCAAAGGTTATTCACATATAAAATTACATTTTATTTGTCACATTCAAAGTTTAACATAAACGACGTGAAATGACACGAAATAAAACAATAGGCCTACTTGACGTACACGCTTGTGAACTTCTGGTTACAACAATTGTACAAGAACAGTTTAAGTACACATAACACTAGTTGGGGCTCTGCAAATAATGCATTTATGCAGAGGTTATGCAAGATGAAATTCAAGTATAGTAGTAGAGTAGAGAGTAGAAGAGTACAGAGATCGATCACATGGCACCTTGTGCTCCAATGAGGATCCAGCAGCACACATGCAGGGAGTGTGACAATCTTATCGGGGCACAAAGAGAAAGCATGCACTATGTGCGCCCCCTGCTGCTTACAAGCAGTCATCTGTTGGACCAGAACGTTTTTATACTTTATGCCCCTAAAAAGGGCTGTAGGTATTGAGAGTTGTAAGAGCGAGTTGGCAGAAAAAAGTCTCCCTCCCTCCCTATATTTCTTTGCCACTGAGAAGTGGTACATTCCATGCACTTGTGATTGACAGGCAATATTGATCACCTGAACCAATTGCAGAAGAGATGCCCTCATTGGTCAGAAAGGTAGCGCAGCGCACAGTGCACTGCACTCCCTAGATGGATGGCTGTGCCATTCCTACACAAGTAATACTCATAATCTTTCATAAGCTACAGCACTTTTCAACAGAATTGCCCTCTCTCCAGTCCCCTCACATGACATACAAACAGGGGTGCGAGCCGCCTCAGAAAGGAAGAATACATCAAGAACATCTAAGAGTATATATCGTGATTCTAACCTCCCAAAGCATAGGATAGGATCCCTGAGGAGGGAGTCAATCCATGGGTTGAAAACCATCGTTTTTACTTAATGGATAAATAAATTACTTATCTAGCGATGATATCTGCACAATACGTTAATCTTCACTTGAAGGCCGGCATCATAATATCCATATTGAGGAATAATTCAATTTTCTTTAAATTCTTTCCCTGCTGTACAGTTCCAAAACCAAAACAGTTTTTTTTATCTCCCTGTATAGCTCCCTCCTTCTATACTTTACTAGCTACTTCTGGGTCATGCCTTAATACCTGTGACCAACGTGACTCACAGTGGCACCCAAAAAACCACCCTTTCTGGATGACCGAGGTCATCGCTTCAAATCAATTCCAAACTCCTCCTCCTCCTCCTCCTCCTCCTCCGGGCTGACGCTCAGCTCTCCAGCGCTGAGCCGCCGGCGATGGCCAGCGGCTCAGCCGCCTTGCCCTGCTTGAGCTGCAGGGACTTGCGCCCGGAGGTGCGCATGGTGGACATGCGGCGGCGGAAGCCCTCCCCGGAGAAGAAGTACAGCAGCGGGTCGAAGCAGCAGTTGGACGCGGCCAGGCTCAGCGTCACCACCACCGATTTCTGCATGAACACCCGCAGCTCGCACGGCCCGTCGGTCAGAAGGCTGATGTGCACGCTGCGCTGCACATGGTAGGGCGTGAAGCACACCAGGAAGGTCACCAGCACGATGACGATCATGCGGATGGCCCGGCTGCCCTGGGTGCTCTGCGTGGGCGTCCGGCGCAGGCACAGCGCGCGGATGATGCCCGCCGAGCACACCAGGATGATGAGGAAGGGGAGGAGGAAGCCCACCACCAGGGCCAGGTAGTTGAGCACCACCAGTTTTCTGCTGGCCCCGTCACTGGGCGGCTCGTAGCACTTGGTCTTGTTGGTGAGGGGGTCCTGGGTCTGGCCCGTCGTGAGGAACGGCGAGGATAAGGCGCACACAAAGACCCAGATGGCGACGCACGCCAGGCGCGCCCGGCACTCCGTCACCAGCTGCATGTTCTGCACGGGGAACACGATGGCCAGGAAGCGGGAGATAGACATGGCCGTCATGAAGAGGACGCTGCAGTACAGGTTGACGTAGAAGGCGTAGGAGCTGATGCGGCAGATGAAGTCGCCCATGTACCACTGGCCATTGTTGGAGTAGTAGAGGATGCGGAAGGGCAGCATGCTGACGCAGAGCAGGTCCGACAGCGCCAGGTTCAGCATGTACACCTGGAATGGGGACTTCTTCTGGTAGGTGCGCAGCAGCACCACCAGGGCGAAGCCGTTGCCCAGGAACCCCAGCAGGGTGATGATGGAGTACATAGTGGAGTACACCTGGTTGCGGAAGTAGTCGATGGACAGACACTCGTTCTTGTTCCCCGTCTGAATGACACACATACAGGCAGACAGAAAGGCAGGCAGACAGGTGTACAGGCAGGCACACAGAGAGAAGAAAAGATAGACAAACCGATGAACAGATGGACAGACAGATATACAAACAGGCAGACCGACAAACAGACAGATAGATAAAGCAGGCGAATAGAAAAAAAACCTATTAACTAATTTAAAAGTATGAGTTCAGTGTGCAATCTGTTTTTAATTTGATCAGATGGCTGCTGCAGCAAAACGAAGACAACTTTGTAACAGTTCTTATCTACATCCTCTCACGCACATGGCCGTGGGGATTGAGTTTTGGTTGCGGGTGCGGTAGTGTGAATAGTTCAGCGTAACTTGCAAAAAAAACCTCGCAAAAATAAGCTATTTGAAATGGTCAAAAATGTATTGTATTTTATTGAAACTCCTTTCGCTGTTACAGGAAAGGCAAACATTATCACTGCCAAGAAACGATGGCTCCACTAAAACAACAAAAAAGGCAACAACATATCGCAACCGCCGAGAGCTTGATCCAAAGCAAACTAAGCAAATAAGTTTCTATATATTTTTGTTTTTGTTTAGTCTTCCAGGTTTAATGTAACATTACATTAGTGCGTAATGGACAGAGGGACGGAGAGCGGCATTTTTTTTTTATTTATCATGAGTGGTATGAGACATATAGGGCTACGTCCTACGCATGCTTTCCTGCAGCCGAAAGCATGCCACCACCTTCACCACCCTCTGCATCATCATCACCTTTAGAGATTCCACACTGAATGTGCATCATAACAATGATATCATGTGTTTTTTTCAAGTTAAATGCACACAGCTTTCTTATTTGAACTTCCATCGCACTTTACTGCATTCCTTGAAAAGGATGACGTATAATAAAGTGGAAGTGACCCATAACAATGTTATGATATAGACGATGTAGGCTAATAGCTTATTACTCGTAGACATTCGTACATTTTGGCTAGTTAAAAAGTATTTCAGGTGTTCAGGAGTTTTGCCATGTTCACTAGGCCTATTACTTTACAAACGTCCTCGGCAACACGTCTTCGGGATTTGTATTTTACATTTGGCCTACTTTAAATACAACTAACAATTCAGCATTCATAATTAAATAAAAAGAATCTTACCAGTCCAGTCTCGGTGTAGTTGTATGTCAGTGCCATATTTATTCAATGGTCTCCAAGGCGTGTTCACACTCGACTGTTGACTTTGTTTCGAACTGCGCGTTGCGAGTTGGGCCGCAGCGAGGAGAGTTATTGGCTCCTGAGTCAACGAGGGACGCGCTGCGAGTCGAGTGCTGGCAGCTGTCACTGAGATGTGATCTTCCTAGAATACGTATCCTCCTACATTCTCGTAACGAATGAAAGTCATTTCCGCTGCCGCAGATTTATAGGCTACATATTTTTTTTATAGGCCCTAAACATAATAAATAGGCATATTTATGCCAGGCTGTTCATTATAATTATTCGGTTTCACTATCAGTTATGACTTCAGTCTAACTGAATCAAACGCATAATACCCTTCTTAGATATTAAATAATACCTAGACTAATTGTAATAATTCATTCAGTCCTAATAAGAATCTTATTTCGTTTTAAGCTTTATTTCCGGAGAAAGTTTGGTAGGCCTACAAATAGTTTTCACCCTCTGGCTTGCTGCTGCCATCTGATGCGTTAAGATTCCTTCATAATGGTGACTATATTTCATAGGCTACATTTCAGGAGGAAACATGCGACCTGTTGGACCCGTTCTGTGTTGCTGCGGCAAGTAAGCATAGGCCTACGTTATAAAAGGAGGAGTAAGACCTGCATGGATGTCATCTTTACCCTGCAGGTTTTACTTTCAATGTTGGTATTTCCAAAAAGGAGAATATGAATAAATGAAATCATTAGAATCCTTGAAAAGCGGGGTCTAGACTAAGCGTAGGGTCACGGTCGGACGAGGGGCCGGCTGTTTTCAGTGGCTATGGCGTGTATAGTTAGGAAAATTTATAAAATATTAATAAAGAAGGCAACCACTTAGCACACACCCATTTCCTCCTCATTTTGCGTTGCTAATGAGCTGCTGCTACTTAAGAAATGGACTGTGGAGATTGCGGTGGAAATGACTAACTGATTTGAACAAAAGCTCTGGTGGTGTAGTGGAAGCTTGGAGGAAGACGGAGGACTAATCCAACTCTAATTGACTTATCGCTGAGAGCAAATCTTCTTTCCTCACTGCCCACAACGCAGATGATAATGCATTAGAACGGCTTTTAGCTTTTCTACCCAACCTGAGGTGCAGGATTTAGCTTTTCTACCCAACCTGAGGTGCAGGGTCAGAGCCTCTTCCAAGGCTTTCATGGAGAGTTGTGGTTGTGTTTGTCGAATGATTAGCATTTGTCTAGGTCTAGCTCCTTTATGCCCTGTTTAACTGGTTGTGCAATTCAAACCTTTCAAATATTCTGCTCGTTTTGAGCTTTCGGTCTGTGGTCTGATGGTAACATCTGTTATTTGATGTTTTATCGCTTCCTAGAAAATTTAGGCCCATGTTTGAGTCAATGCGATGCTTGTTTACTCTTCCTGTTAACAAATAAGCTGCAGGCCTTGCCATAGTCTTCCTGTTTGTTTGGATTGGATCATTCATTCTGAAGAATTGGAGCAGTCCATGGTCCCAAGCTACGTGATGATTTTTTTCCCCAAGCTTTGACCTCCAGAGCGGGCTTGGCCCAGGGCCCAGAGGCATCAGTTGCGAGGCTCTTGGGAATCTGAGCAGTGCGGACCGTGTTCACCATGTGTTTATCTTACGATCGTTATTAACACTTGCAGAAACAGTTTCAATATTGGTGCAGCTCAGTGAGGGAGAGAGAGAGAGAGAGAGACAGAGAAAGAGGAGGGGAGGGAAAGAGGGAGAGAGAGAGGGTAAACAGAAGCAATCCTTATCCCGTTAACTGATGTATTCATCCACAATGATACATCAATAATAGATGCAATAGAGCATAACTTAATAAGAAATGAAAACAGTTTGGTTAAGCAGAGATCAAATCAAAAGGGGTTTTATCAGTATGAATCAAAGACATTGGTAACGTTTTGTAAAGGAAAGAAGCAAAGACAGAAAATGGTAGTAAGACTATAATGGCAGAAACATCTTGACATTATAGAAAACAACAAATAAGCATGAAAAGTTGCTTTTAAAAAAAAACTTTTGCGATTAAATCTTGTGCGGTTGACTGAACTAGGGTGTCAATCTAGGTCAACCCCTTATCTGCTGAGAAGGCGCATCAGCAGCATTGAAACTGAAACACCACAAGAGTGGGCAGTGGGCTGCAGTAATGCTGAGTGAGATTGATGGACTGCGAAGTGAGCGATTTGGGCGACGCTGCTGAAAAAACGAGGACAGGTGATGGGTGTGGAGATTGTGGATGACGTGGTTCAAATCTCTGCTCCTAATGTTAGCCTAATGTTGCATGTCTTTTTGCAAAAAAAAGAAGATAATTATGATAATGATACTTAATAAAAAGAAAAACAACACCCACCAATCACTTAACAGGTTGAACACAAACCTGTTAAGCTGTCAAGATCCATTTTTATAATTAAGTAATTATATTTGTCATCACCACTATCACCACAATGCTCTTTCCAGAGAAAGTGGAGTGAGATGTAACTCCCCCTACCCTCTGCGTAAACACACTTGTGTACACATGTCCATTCCATTCCATTCCCTAAAAACGTGCTTCAGATGTGAGTACTTACCGCTCTCTACGGAGTGGTAAGTACTCAAGTTCTGTGTCACGTCGATGGTTACTCAGAACGTAAAGCGGGGTCGTGTGGAACGGTTCCACACAGCACTAAGCTGCACCACCTGTTCCATGTCCCAGAGACAGACCAAGCCAGTCCAGTTAGAGAACGACGGGCATGAGCGTGTCTGCCTCTGGAAAAGATCCCTCTTGGTGGCGGTGCTGACAGACACACCCAGGATGCGGTACGTTCGTGTTGTCTGTCAAATAAGCGCCTCAAATATTGTGGACAAACATTGTTATATCAGCATGTAGACATTGTGGCACCGTGTAAACATGAACTGATGTGTGTTCATCCCCGTCTTTGAATTTCAAACAATTTGTTTTGCACACGTTTTACTCAAAAGGTTAAGTACTACTAAATACTATGCCTACTCTGTTCTGTTTTTTAGACAATGGGTAAAGTAACATCACCAGTACACTTGCATGAACACAATTCTAGAACAACAACAGGACAGAGCGCAGAGTAGCTTTGGTAAGCACAACGTGACATACTTTTGCATCTGCATGGACTGAGAACGACTCCCTCCCGGTGTCCTTTGTCATTGACTGGGGCCTAGCGTGGCTCTAAGTACGATTATTATTATGATGATGATGATGATGTTGATGATGTGGGCTGGTACTGGGAGCCAGGGAAATGCGATGTAGAGATGACATAGTAGCTTAACACCAGGCAGACTGCTGATGATAGAGTCTGTGAGCTGAGAAGAGGAGAGCCCCAAAGAACAGACCTCCCTGGCGCTCCAGGTATCCCCTGATGGGGATTGGACCACACACACCTATTGTACCGTATAGAACGAACAACCACAGGCTTCACGTGTCAGCCAGTCGGTCAGACAGCAGGAGAACTGAGGACTTACTGCAGCTCCAGCCGGACCCAAGGCATCCAAATCGTAGTTGAGATCCAACAGAGTGATTTGCTTGGTTACAGTTCGTTAGTGGTTTGAAAAGGAAAGGGAGATGAGAGACTCATCTGTAGTAGTCAGTCTCACGTAAGAGGATACACGTAAGAGGTCACTGTTGGCAAACTGGCTCACTTGATGACCGACATAAATGATCACATTAACTATTGGGTGATGTCATTAATGGCTTTTCAGACAGAGGACGAAAACACAAATAATCAGGTTATGATTTGGTTGGTTTGAAGTGCTTAAGCCTACATCACACAAGACATAAAGCACTCTTAGCTTGATCACTGGGGAGACTTTATTATCGTAGTCTCAGTTCATTGACACTAAAGGATAAACTTGACACCTCAGACTCTCAGAATACTCCAGAAGACCGTCAGTGGTGATGTCATCAAGACAAACCGCTGTTCCTGGGAAATCGTTTGGGATTGTCTCACAGGGGTAAACGAGGAGGTCTATAGGATGTATTTCGAGCACGGGCAAGTCGGTGAGTGGGCTTAGAATTCATGGAAGGGATAGCATTTGTCGCTGTATGTTCGATGGCGAGAGGGAGGCAGGGAAGAAAACACGTGTTTCCATTGTAAATGTTTTGGATATTGATAGTCAAATAAAAAAAAAAAAAAACTACATATTTCTTGCCCTTGTCTGCGAGTGTTTCTTCATGATATGCCTGCCCATACAGAGCCGAATGCAAACACCATTGTACTTTTTTCTTGGTAATTCTGAGGCTTGTGTGTGTGTGTGTGTGTGTGTGTGTGTGTGTGTGTGTAAGGGTGTTAGCCCGTTGGGACTGTTACAAAAGGAAGTGCTGTACTCATGGAACAAAGCGGACTTGACTTGACTTGAATTCCATGAGTCAGGCCGCACCTGGATCTCGATAACGCTCGTCATTCCTCCACGGAGGCTCGCGATGGAGGAGATGAAAAGTCACCACAGAGAAGAGAGTCCGGGAGGAAACCCCCAGCAGGCGATGGCGCTCAGCGTTGGTTCCCCACTGAGGTGAGTCCAAACGGACGTTCCCTTGGTTGGTTTCAGATCCCACATGTCAGGGGCCGGGGCAGAAAGTGGGGGGGAGGGCTAGGTTAGGTTGTGTTCTACTGTAGGCTCTACTGGAGCATACTGTGTTGTGTAGTGTGGTCTGTGTAGTGAAGTGTACCCGAGGCAGATCAAAAAAAGGAATGTGGTATCATAGCAACATACACATACACCAAACAAAACTGTATTTTTTAATGGTGCCACATTTTGTTCTACTATTTCCGGACGGGGCTTCTATTATAAATGAACCCACGCACAACCTTCAGATAAATAAAAGTAGTTCAGATATACATAGCTGCGGTTAATAGCTACAGTAGAATACAAAACCTACAAAACCCTATTAACAATTGTCGACGCATGAACGCATGCGTTCAACGATGTAGCCCCCATTGAGTACAACCCTTATTCAACTTATCTCTTCTCAGCCGTGGCAGATCAAACCACGGTTTGAAATCGTGGTGCTGGCAGATCTTCTCCGAGGAGGAGAAGGCGCTGTCCACCCCTATGGGTCTGCTGCGGCGGTTCCTCCTGCTGAAACAGGTCACCGTGCTTCTGTCTCCCCGTGGCGCCGCGCTGCCCCTGCTGGTGGGCTTTGTGTTCAGCATGAAGGCCCTGCTGCTGCTGCGCTCGACCCACATCTCCACCAAGCCCTCCAGCGTCTTCCTGCGGCAGCTGGCCCTCGCTGGCCTCCTCCCCTTCCCCTACCTGGCTCTGCGGTTGGCGCTGACCACCCTGGACCTCGCCGCGATGGAGGCGGCCGCTCCGGGAGGAGGGGCCCAGGGAACGGCGGGGCGGTGGGTGTGGTGTGGGCGGAGCCGGGCGGTGCCGTGCCTGCTGGCTGAGAAGCTCCTGGACGCCCACCTCCTGGCCTCTCTCATCCTGTTGGGGCTTCTGGGGCTGGAGGGGGTGCTGGTATCCCGTTGGCCCCTCCAGACGCGCAGGCTCAGGACGGCCCGGTACGCCCAGCTCAGCTGTGCCCTAGTGTGGGTTCTGGTGCTGCTGGAACTACTGCTGCCGGGGGTGGATGTCAGGTGGACGGCTGGGGGGACACCGGTCACCTGGACGGAGGATGTGAGCGTGAGCTATGGGCTTGCTCTGCCCAACTCCTCCCTCTATCTGAGGAGGGCTCTGTGGCTGGTGAACGTATGGGCTCAGTATTTTGTCATCCATTGCAGACCGCAAAAGAGAGACGGCTGCTTCCACTAGACTCCATTCACTGAGGGGGACAGTTCCATGATTTGGATGTTTTTCATCGTGCTGTGTTGTTTCAGAAGAATATTTATTGATATTATATATATATATATATATACATATACATTGGGCTTCATGGGAGAACATCTGTGAATTAGCACAATTGACGCCCTCTTAGAATGCTGATCTTAAATGTATAATGTGGACAGTGTCTGTAGTAGTGCCATTAGAGCGGCTGCGTTAGAGACGTCTTTGGCACCGCATTGCGCCAAAGGAAAAAAAAAAGGTTTGGGAATCTATTTTTCCATGTGGTTTGAGCTGTTGACATTACGACTGCAAACACTAAATCATGACATGGTTAATGATGTTCAAGTTATTCTGGAGAGGCTCTCTAAACAGTACAGTTTGGGCAAGTGTAGTGCCTCAGGAGACTCTGGCTTGGTTAAGTGCATTAAGTGTGCATCCAAATAAAAACCACACAAACACACACACACACACACACACACACACACACACACACACAGTCAAAGACAAACTCCCTCCTCAGATTTCCCCACACGCCGCATTCCTCTGCCTCAAGCAGCACCTTCGTCTGCCAAGAGTGAGTCAAATTCATCAAATATCTTATGACAGTCTTGTGTAATTGTTTTTTGTAAGTGTGGGCATTTTATGAATCAATAAACAGGGTTTGCTTCAAACGATTGTTTTTTCCCCTCTGGCTGAGAAGTGATCCACATTCCAGACAAGCCAGACAGACAAATCAGGTGAAGTATTGCGGTAAAGTGCACTTGGGTCACTTGGGTCAAATTCGAGCTCCACCGCCGGTGCAATGGGCTCTTTGCACATCTACTTCCGCAGTCACGTAATACGGCTCCCCCACTTCCGGCGCCACTCTAAGGATGGCGCTCTTCTCCCGGTGTCTGACGGAGCTACCG
>JAOPUD010000002.1:15905293-15915945 GCA_027122715.1 Trisopterus minutus
ACACACACACACACACACACACACACACACACACACACACACACACACACACACATACACACACACACACACACACATACACACACACACACACACACACACATGCACACACATACACACACACACACGCGCACACAAGGTCAGTCTCATGGTAGCCCACCTCTCGATACAATCTCCAAATGCTATCCCGTGGACCGATCCAGGGGCCCCTAGATGTACAGAGGTTGGTTATAGACGCTGACGACTTAATTAGATGTGGATAATGCACGGTGTGCACAGGGGAGGGCTTTGTGTACTGATGTTGTATAAAAGCGGGCCGACGTACAGGAGGGCTCCCTGTGTTAACCATCTGCATTAGCACACCTTGACGCCGCGCGCGTTTCCACGGAGGGCGTCGGCTCGGCGGTAAAAGAAGCTCATTATGGGAGAAATGTGTTCCGTTGCTTGTGAGGAAGTGAACGCATTCAATTATGCACACATATGCACACACAGGCACGCACACACATAAAAAAAGTGCAGGAACACACACACACACACACACACACACACACACACACACTATGATTAATTGGCTCTCTATGTACTAAGGAGACTGCATGCGAGAGTGCAAGAAGCTGCAGGTAATGAGCGCCATCATTAAACAAAGACAATCCACCACACCTTTGGCCGGGGTTATGACGATGTGGCGCTCGACAGCTGCTGCCGTCGCAGAAGAAGAAGAAGAAGAGGAAAAAGTACATAAAAGCACACGGAAGAAACATCACTGGCGAACATCAAAAACCTCTGAAGATGCCGGAGACCAGCGGCTCCTCCGCCACCGCCGCCGCCACCGCCGCCGCCACCGTGGAACCGTTGGAGCGAGCTGGTGGCCACCAGGCCCCCGAGGGAGAGGCGTTGAAAGATTCAGCAGTTAGATGGAGATCTTCAGAAAGCAAAGCAGACTGTCTTAGAGGAGGAGGGCGCGAGGAGCAGGGCCAGAGCCGCTGCCGCCACCGCCGCCGCCGCCGCCGCCGCAGATGAGGGAGATTAGCAAAGGAACAAAACACATCCGCTCGATAGAAGAGGCCACTTACACAAAAGACGGCGTAGGGGTAAGGTGTTACACCAGAGGAAGAGTTGCTGCCTCTGCTGACTGGGGGGGGGGTGGGGACAAATATACGACCAGCAGAGGACATAAAATGTGGGTGAAATAAAACTGCCCTTAACAAAACAGGAACAAAAAAAAGAAAGGAAAAAAAAATCAATACATCCATAAAAGGTTCCGGGGGCAACAGAAGCAACTCACGCATTTGTCACACGCATTATTGACCTGTCGGAAGAGGTCACGACCCTGGGTGACTTTGGCCACCGCACGGCCATCTTGTCCTGCTCCGGCAAAATTGCCAACCTCACACATTGTTGTTGATTTGAAAAAAAAAGATTATGTCTCTGCTCTGTACGACTTTATATCTCAACACGCTCAGCGTCTTGTGCTGCCAGTGACCTTGGGAGAGAATTAACTGTTCACAACACACTTTGAACACGTTTGTAAAGAACCAATTTCATCGGAATAACGGCTAAGTGTACAAGTTATATACTTGTACCACGCAAATATAATGCCTCCTCTTTATTAAACACATAGAGACATTTCTCTTTCTTTTGTATTGATTCAAACTTAAGAGCCACTGGATCACTGCTCTTGAATGTTACATAAGAGTGTGTATTTTTGTGTGTATCTGTTTGTGTGTGTGTGTGTGTGTGTGTGTGTGTGTGCATGTGTGTGTGTGTGGGTTTGTGTTTTTACATCTGCCATTAATTCAATTGAAAAAAAATTAAAGTTATTAAAGTTATGCAATATAAAAAATGAAAAAAAATAAAAAATATAAAAAAATCCATTCTTCGCCTGAACCTCATATGACTGGTTGGTCTGATGATCTCCGCTCGTGTCCGGTTTTTACCGAGCCATTCCCAGTGGGTTAAGACTTCACACAGAACTCGATGGTGCTAGGTCGCACACACACACTCCTGTCGCCTGTTCCTCTTGCATTCCTTCTGCGCAAAGCCTCGTGTCCACAGTGTGGCCAAGTTGTGCCTTGTTATATTTAGAGATAGAATTAGAGAGTGTGTGTTGTTATAATCTACCTCATTATCTGGCCAGAAGACAACCCCTGGCACGCCTCAGCACCATCTTCACCAGTTCTAGTTGGTACACAAATATAGGCCCAGGCTCATTTGCAAAGAAAAAGCTAAGTCCTGCGGGGTATTTTTAGGAGCTAAGCCTTGAAGGCATTGGAGGCTGGAGGCTGGTTATAGACCGGAACACATGGGCGTCTATATATAGACAAATGTCAAAGCCTTCAGGGGTGTCTCCTGGGCACTGTGCAGGACAAGTGAATAACCTTACATCCAGTTATTCAATGAATCGTTGGCTGCCTTCACTTCGAATATGACTAAATTTAAGTACTTCACGTCAAACTGTGACACTAGGCATCCTCTTCAATGTCTATTTATTCACCTTTCGCATCGATGTCACTTATTCGATAGTTGAGACATTTAATTTGATTTGAACGGATACCAGCGCTGGACGGCCCCAGTCCGATACCGCCAGACAAGGCTTTCCCTAATACGCATTGACTATGACACCTACACGGCGAGAGGGAACCTGGCAGAATACTTTAAACAAAACAGGGCCGGGTGCAAATTCAAATGACCCATTCAAAGTCCCGTGGAACGCAGCACCTAAGCAAATCTCCAAGGCAGCTTTGTTTGTCACAGCGGGCAGAGACAGAACGAAGGTCAGGACAGGCAAAATGGCTTGTTTGTGCGTTTCGTTTGAGGGACCAGATGTCTGAATTTGGCACAACCTTCTTTGAGGGAAGCTCAAGGGATCATCGACATTTCTTGGTAAATCTAAGAACATACATATTTTTTAAAGTAAAGAATCATGAATTATTTATTTATTGAATTATTAATTATTATTGAATCACTTCGTGGCGATTGATTTAGATGTGCTTTAAGGCTGATGGGCATATTTCTCCAGTGACCACCCAAAGATCTTCAAATTAAATTACTGAATCACTACATCCTTATGCTCCCTAAACGTATGTATTGTAATTACCGTCGGATAAAAAAAATGATGTTAAAGAAAAAACACACAAATATATAACTAATTTAAGGGGACATATTCCCTTAATGGAACAATCATTTTCAATGTTGCCACAAGACATGAATTATCCATTGTGACAGTAAGTTCTTCCGGAAAACATTATTGCTTTCATGTTTCTACATTCAGAGTTATTCCTCCATACATAAATCATCTAGAGGCCTCAAATGAACCAATAAACTAAGGACAAAGGACCAGAAACCACCATGAATTTAAATAACAAGCTTTTGTTACTGTAAATTAATGGCTGCATTAATAGTAGCCTACATTACATTACATCAAGTTAATATTTAAATAAACTGAAGCAGAATGCCCCACAGAGCTACCCAGACACAATACTGTACATGGACTGCAACAAGACTCAGAATCCGAGGATGGGACTTCAATTAGAAAGAGAAATACACAAAAGATGGGCTAGTCATGCGATGTTGTGTCAACGTGTGATCTGTTCATGTTTGATCGTGATATGCTATTATATATTTTCTTTGCTGACATGAATAATCAAATATATGGCCATCTTATCAGCATTACTTGAGTAAATGTGAAATCACTTGAAAAAATGAAGAAAAGAAAGTTATCACATCATAACACATCAATTGGGCAGGGGGGTAACGTGGTTTGTCTACAAATGGTAAACAGCGATGCCGTTTGGAAATGGTAAATAACATACATCATCCTGTTACTAACCTTTAGTCACTGAGTCACTGATATTCATCCTTGGGTATTGGTGAACGCAGAGAATGGTGGAGGTTGAAGTACCAGGTGATGTCTAGTCTCTTCCATTGTTGTGAACAGACATTGAATCCACACAGTTATTGAAGATATCAATGGCCGTCAGGTCTTTGTACATTTCTGAGCAAAAAGAGGATCCGCAGATGGACTTTTGTTCAGATGTAGAACTAATCCTCATCTTACTTAGTCAAAGAAAATTTCATATCATATTCATATCATATTTCATATCGAGTTGTTTTTACTGCGCAAGCCCAAAATGAGAGCGCCCATGACCTTCTCCGGAGTGTGCCAGGCAAAGGCACCAAGGAAGGACTGCACCTGAGAAAAAATACCAGGGGGAAATGATTTCCCCCTGGGTCAGTCCGTATGGATTCAGCAGTAGTGACCGGGCCAGCAATACAATATTCCTCTATGACCTTTTCAATTCATCTGGCTAATAGTGTGCTGTTTTATTTTCATTTTAATTTTGTTTTGTTTAGTTCAAATTCAGGCGTTTATTTTATAGAATCCAGTAAAAATGAAAAAGATGTTGAATTACATTTAATTAAGAAAAACATGTCAGAGGCACATCCTGCACCCAAATTCAGAATCAGACTCTATTTCTGAAATTGACATTTATTGAGTGGAAATGGAATGTGACATATGTTTGAGTTGTGCTATAAATAAGTGTTTCGTGTGTGAACACGATGAAAGGGTGCCGTTGATGTTTGTAGTTTATTGTGCAAAGACGATTTCTCCCTCCCCCCCTCCCCCCTCCCCCCAGGAGGATAATTGATAATTATTGCTGTTTTGAGAGAGCTCCCCTCAAGCTCATCAAGCTCATCTGTCATATCCATGTTGGTGAACTCACTTAATTCAAACATTACTCGTTTGTATATTCCAGTGTTTCTTTTGAATGGGAAATTAGCACGAATAAAAGCAGAATTGAATACTCTTTGAATGTGTGCGTGTTGAAAATGAGTTAAGATTCTTCATGCCGGTTAAGAGGCAAGAATGGCTGGGGGGAAAAAAGGACATTGTGCTTACTATGTCTTATGATCAGACCCATGTTCACAAACGCTTGTTACAAAAAGATTTTGCGCAATTGTAAAATTGTGTAACGATCGTTCAAATTTTTTCAAACGGACCGTGTAGTCAATACAGCATTGTATTCATTATTTTTAAATGCCCGACCACTCACTTGTTCCAGACCAGATGGCTGAGAGAATCATGGCTCGATTGGCAGATTTGAAAATGTTCCAAAGATTCGTCCTCAGCCAGTGCTTACCATCGCTCTGACTAACGGGAGAAAGAGTCTCAGTTCAAGGCCTCGTCACAGCCAGACCTTTTGTGGCCCAGACAGACGCTTTTTATTCCACCAAACAATAAATGTCTGCATTTTCGTCCGATATTTGTACAGCAGGACGGACACAGACCTCGTTCAACTGCTAAAATAAACAATATAAAAAAATGGACTATAACTGAAGAGGATATTCATTCGTTCTTTGAACAAGGCTAAGAGTGTCAGTCTCTGTCGGCTTTACTTTCTCTGCAGCGTGCAGTTAGCCGTCTCTCAGGAGCGGTGAATGAGCAGGTTATTAGATAAATGAGGCAACAGATTGAACGTGGTGATGTGTTTGGTTTACAGGTCATTCCCAAAGCGTCTCTCTCTCTCTCTCTCTCTCTCTCTCTCTCTCTCTCTCTCGCCCTCTCTCTCTCTCTCCATCGTCACTGCCATTGAGGAGCAGGGCAGTTAAGCCGTTTGTTGCCAGCCCCAGACGCTGATAGCTCCCCGGAGAGATGATGTGCCTTGCTTACTGCTCACCATGGTCGGAGAGCGGTGGTAGTTGGAAATGATTATTTTTCTGCTCCCTTTGTCGCTTTATTTTCCACTTCCCTGGACGCCCGCGCGGTTGGAGGGATAGCCATTACATCTCATTCGAGTTGCGGTTGCAGTAGGGATGGTTCTGTCTAATAAAGGGGGCTCTGTTTTACTATCGGTTTGAATTGGATTCGTCATTACAAGCTTTTATAAAATCAACCTATTCTGGGAGGGTTGATGGATAAATCTGGGTGTGGCCCACTTGTGACGCCACAACTAGGGGGGATGTAATGGATAATTGGGCTCCCATCTGGAGTGATACTCGGGGGACGGTTAGGGCTTTTTGCACGTTGACCCAGCTGACAAGGGTTGGCAGTTGACAGCTGACAGTTGGTTTGTTTTTATATTCCTCTTCCAACTACGGTGTGTTAAATCTTTGTACATCGCTTTTTTAATATCCTGCCATTTATATTGCCGTGCTCTTATCAAGGGCCAGAGAGACTCAGCAAAAAAAAACTCATTCAGGGAAATGCCGGATAACAAAATAATGTCTAGGAATAATTGTTGTTCTCCTTTATAATGGGCAAATAACAAGATGTATCGTGACACATAAAAAATATCACTTTCCCACCATACTCGAGTCTGCATTTATCAAAGATCAAGAGATAGCAGAACAGTGAAGCCTTTGCGCTTAGCTGACACTTTAGCCTATATTGATCTACGCTGGCAATGCTAACCGTGCTCTATGCATCCCAATGCGGGCCAGGGTCCGGCTGTGCAGAAACCCAGCCGTCAATCAGCCATTCAGAGCCTCAATTGGCCCCGCCCCTGACATAAAGCTAACAAGATCATTTGTCTCCTAAGTCCATTTTGTGTAGAATTAGCAAGGGATTTTCACCGGGGAATAGTCTTTCATTTGGCTTTTTAAAGACGAGGAATTAAACGTAAAGTTTAATTAAGCTCCATCAATGGGTTTTTTTCCCCTGGCAAGGAGCAGCAATATAAATCTTCTTAAGCTCTACCAATTGCTTTTCATATTTTTTTTTTTAAAGGATTCTCTCTTGCATTATCTAATGTATGCCACATCGACGGTCTAGAAGGATTGGTGACGACCCCAGGTAAGCTGTTGACATTGTCTATGTCCAGATGTAAATCAGCCACGAACGTTGTCCAACCCCCCCCTCCCCCCCCGCCACCCCTCTCTTGTGGTGTAGAGGCATCCCAAAATTGAGCAGTCGGCCACCAATTCCAAACATTGCTACTTGGTTACATGGTTGCATCTTTCTTTATGGTGCCCATGAACAAACAATTCCACAAGTTTTGTGCGTGTGTGTTTACTCCCCACTGGACATCATCGGGTACTTAAGGGACTGAGGCACACTGTTACAGAATTTTGTGCGGAGATACTTGCAGCGTTCTTTTCCGACAGTGTGATAAATTTGAATTCTGATGCAGAGCAATGTGTAGAGAGGGTGTTTTTCAAACCGATTGGAATGTAACGTAAGCACTCTGTGTGCACATGGAGACAGAGCCAGAGAGGAGAGCATTCAGAGTTCTCAAATGTTAAATGTCCCGGTCATTAGCGCCGGTGGTGAATATTGATCATTGATTTTGTGTCACTTTTGTTGCATTCGACCGGTTTGCTGGTGAAAAAGATATTTGTGTTGAGTTCTATGCCCATTCATCCAACTGGAACTGAATACTTAGTTCAGAAGTGAATGCTCCGGCTGTGTTCCAAGTGAATGAATTCCAAGTGAGTGCCTCAGTCTCAAAGTCTGTGAGCAGGCGCAGTGGCCACTCAACATGGAATCAAAACTTTGAACAATTTGTCCGTTACTCTGCACCATTGGACGGAACCTGCCTAGCCCGGGCAGTTCCTATGTGCCTACCTATTTGGACAAGCAGCTCCCAAAGAACAGGATCTGCTAAACACATGTTTGGAATAAAAGGGGTGTCAACGGCTTGCAAACGGCCCCGATTCGGCACACACATACAAGCCAGAGTGGGTAACTAGAACTGAAAAAATCTGGTCATAGCACACCAGCCAAATCCTTTAACTCTAAAACCGGAAGCTGCAATAGAAATCGGGCGGCTGACAATATGGGGGTGGCTATCGTTGCCGCTTCTGCTGCATGTGCTTCTGGTAGCCTACTGCTGTTGTGTGTACTCAGTGCACACACCGGTGTGGACTGGTGTGTGGGCGAGAGACAGCCATGAATATGCATCGATGCGTGCTGGGTTAAGTATCCTGCTCAAGGTCATGGGTGCAATGTCACCCAGTCGGGATTCCTGATCAGCGTTTCCTAGCCCCCCCGCAGCAATATCTGGAAAACAGTATTGACACCATAAACAACTGATGAATTCATTGGGAACTCAGGAAGAAAAAGAAAATCTATCTGAAATGATTTCCCCATCAGTAAAAAACTGTGGATGTGGGCATTAATAATTCATAAAGATTTGGAGGCAATTGATCCATGGAGATAGAAGGATTTTGACGGTGGGACACATGGATGAGACCCCCGTCCCGGTCGCCCTCCATCTGCCGCACGAAGCTGCT
This sequence comes from Trisopterus minutus, assembly GCA_027122715.1. NCBI lineage: Eukaryota > Metazoa > Chordata > Actinopteri > Gadiformes > Gadidae > Trisopterus > Trisopterus minutus. The sequence goes on from JAOPUD010000002.1 coordinate 15,913,526, forward strand.
GGTGGCCTTGGAGAACACGCTCATGGCAGGACTGCAGACCGACAGAGACACAGAGACACACACCGGCTAGGTCTAGGAGGGGGCGTTCCGTCGTAAGGGAGGTTGAACAAAAAAACGACAGCTTCTATTGTGTCGTGGCGATAGGTGAGATTCAGAGGGTGTGGAGGGTCGTTTTCATCCTGCGTGTGAGCCTTCAATTTGCAGGAATGTCCTGATGGTTGATAGTGGACCTTCAAAAGGGAGTAAGAGCTGAGGCGATCTGATGGCAGCGGGACGGCCTGATACCCGCAGAGGTAGGAGTTATTCTGACCCTTCCTTTTGCGCTATGCAGTGGTTCAGTGCTGCACAGCCTAGTATCTCGGCAAGTGTGGAAATTGCAGAACTGAAACAGTGGCAGCACATCCCATCTGTATTTTTATTTTCATTGTATGTGTGCATGTCATTTCATTGTGCCACCTTCCCCCTTTTTTTAATCTTTCTGTTCCACATTGCATTACCTGCGTTTTGAAACATTGTTCTTGGTAACCCTTTTATGTTAATATTCTATGTTTGTGTGTGTGTCTGTGTGTGTACGCCATGGTGTACGCCTGCATGCGTGTCTGTGATCCATTCATGTGTGAGCGTGCACGCCTGCATGTGTGTGTGTGTGTGTGTGGGTAGGGGGGGAGGGATAAAGGGAATGAGTGAGGGTTTGTGTGTGTGTCTGTGTGTACCCCACGGTGTACGCCTGCATGTGTGTCTTTGATCCATGCGTGTGAGGGTGCACGCCTGCGTGTGTGTGTGTGTGTGTGTGTGTGTGTGTGTGCTTGTTTGAGTGTGTTTGTGAGTGTCAGCTGGGTATTTGATGACTGACAGGGTGTTTGTGTTGAGTTTACTGAATTTCCCTTCAGGAATTCATGGTTGATTCCTAACCTGCCCCTCTCTCCACTGTGTTGTTCAGACATCCGGAGCCGCAGGATGCCTGTATTGTTTTTTGCTAATAAGATAGACCTACGAGATGCCATGTCCTCTGTCAAGGTGTCCCAGCTGCTGTGTTTAGAGAGCATCAAAGACAAACCTTGGCACATCTGGTAGGGGTTTCCTGTTATCTCGTTTGTATTGTAATTGTTGAAAAACTACTGAGACCGACAGATATGCATGCATGCATACATACACACATACCTTCCTACCTACCTACCTACCCACATGGACATGAACATACGAAAATATGTACATGTACGTACATACACACAAACGCATACATATACACACACATACAGGGGGGTATCATCCACTCTTTCAACAGGAAGAACATGCACTATGTGAGAATTAGATTGTCAATCATCGCTGCAATAGCAGCAACTGACCTGAGACGTACCCCATAGCTATAGGTGGTAGTTGGATGCAGATGTATGCAAGACAAGAAAACACCTTATTCAGTCCCCTCAGAGAATAGATAATCAGTTGTACCCCTATTGAGTAATGTCATAGCTATTGCTGATTTATACCCTCTTTACACATGACACAAATAGGAGTAGGAATTGGTTTGCAGCCAGAGATGATATACTCCCAAGATTAGAGAAAAACAAGGAAGAGGGTAATTGTCATCATCATAGTTAACCCATTGAAATGTATCTTTCAGTGCCAGTGATGCTGTGAAAGGAGAAGGCCTCTCAGAAGGAGTGGAGTGGTTACAAGGTACTGAGTATGCATTTTTTGTTTTGTGCATGTGAGGGCGTACTTACTCTACTTCAATGTTTATAGGCCCAGAAAAAAACACTGCCACATGAACTGATCATGAAAATGTCATGTGCTTACCATTTAAAGTAAAAAATGCATTTTTGTTTTTCTACAAAACCTCAAGAACAAATAACACAGTAAGTATCACATTGATACATGATTGTTGTGGTGGACTGTGTCGTGGTGTTAAGTTTTCTAGAGCTTGTGAAAAAAGTCCAACTTAATATTTTATATAAATCAAATGCATGTATATTCAAAACTTTTCCCTCCTCTAGATCATATCAAAGCAATGAAGAAGTGAATACCTAAGATGGCCATGGTATTCACCCAAATAAACGATTCATCGACCAGCCAGTGTATCAGCCCCATTTAAATATAGGTATTTACTTAATGAATTATACATTAGTGAAAGAATGGTGAAGATATTTAATTAGTGTTTATGATTTACAAAATATTTTATATGTCGTTAATGTAAGTTAAGTATTTTGTGATTCAATGTTTTGGTAAAGTATAATTACGTGAATCTTTATGTATGTCGCATAATAAATGCAATCGTAAAGTGGTTTCTTGTGGTTTCTTTAAAATGCCTATGATTATTTTATATAGGGATGTTTCAAAATTTTCTTGACTATTTATTGTTTTAATTAAATGACAAGAACAAGAGCAAACACTAAAACATGTAATGTGTTACATAAAAATTG
>JAOPUD010000002.1:16023260-16033879 GCA_027122715.1 Trisopterus minutus
TTTTTGCACTAAAGTGTGTATAGATTACTGTATTCTGTATTCTCAATAAAAGGCAAATGATTATTTTTTGGTTGATTTATTGGATAGATATTATATTGATAGATATAATGTAAAAAATATTGAGTACCGAATCGTATCTTGTAATAACTGAACCGTTGACTTAAGAAATCGATATCGTAAATAATCGTCATGACGGCTCTGATTTACGCCTCATTTCTTTATTTTTTATTATTGCTATTTATATAAATATCTTTATAAATACGCTTGCACCAATCTTTTTTTTTAGATACTGACCCTTTTTTTTAGATACTGACCCCTGGTCATTTTTAATCTTAGTGAAATATGTAATACTGTGACATTATTATTAAAAAACCATGGTGCGTCGATTATATCATGTTTCTTAGATGAGCGCTGCATGGTGTGAGAGTTATTGTTTGGGTTTATTGTTCATTTGTTGAGCAAAAGGAAACGTTGCTGTTTGTTGACACGTAAACACTGAGGACTACAGAGCTTAGACAGAGCAAAAAAAAGAGCATGGTGGAGTGACAGTTTTCTGAACGTGTCTAGAAATGTAGAATGTAAAAGAAGGTGGAAAAATTAATTATGACCTTCACAAAGGAGTGGGATGAGTGTTTATTGGGATGAGTCAGGCCCACACACTCACTCCCGCACTAAGCAAAGCAGCTCTTAACAGATAATATCAGATAGACTCTAGTTAGATAATACACAAACAACACAGACTAAAGTCCAACATATAATCTAATGAATTAGTTCTGCCTGTAATACGCTCTGCATGTATCGATATGCGTAGGCAGAGAGCCGCGCTGTTCTCTGTCCTCTCCTGGGAAGAAGCCTTACCATGTGTTTGTTGTTTAGTGGTGGGGGGGAAAAATGGATTCTGTTCAGTATCGCGTTATTTTAGGGCACGCAATTATAGCGAATCAGAACCGCAAAGTATTGCAATATTAATATTTTATTTAGTTTACTCTGAAAGCATGAAGCATGTTGACCAACTCCTTTTTCTGAACAACTTTACCGTTACTCTATTATCTATCTATGCTTTATGTTACTCTCTTGTAATTAAATCATTTTAAGTTATGTGCAGGGAGTTCAGCATTCATGCGAGAGGTCTCTTACTATGGTCCTGTGTCCTGAATGTTCAAGGACAAAGTTTTTTCACTACCCTCCTAAGTTTTTGCACTTCACTTAATGTGTTAATGTTGTTCACAGAACAAGTGACATTTGAAGTTAGTTGATCTTATCAACTAACTTCAGTCTTATTTTCCTCATTTTTTGTAATGCCTAATATGGGAAACATGAATCACAATATATCGCAGAATCTAATCGCAATACTTGCTGTAATGCAAAATCGCAATAATATTGAATCGTGACCCAAATATCGCAATACTATCGAATCATTACATTTTTGCCAATTCCCACCCCTAATGTTGGTAACTAAGCTTTGGAAAACAAATAATGGCTCAGACCGTTCCATGGGTCATTATTGTATTCTGTGTGTATCTACAATGAATGGTTGAATGAATTTTACAGAATAGGGAAGCCCTGATAGATGCTGGGTGGTTTTTTCGTATTCTGTAACATAGCTCAACAAAAAGCTATGCCTATGGTTAATGTTTTTTTGTGAGTCAGGACAATTTAAAGATGAATTATGTGAAAGTCAAAGCAGGATAGCATTGATGGTCTCAGTGACCGATCCTAATGAAGGCATGTCGTGTGAACAATCGTTTATCATGTAATCATATATCCACCGATCATCAATCAGTGCATCGTTGTAATATACAAATAGGGAGGTACCCCCCTCCCCCAAACAACCTTGTTTGTTCCATCAACGAGTCTTGACTCTTCATCAACCCGGAAACAATGAGTGACATTTGAATTAATGTGACGATTGCCAATTGCTTGTCCACGTTTAGGTAAAAACTAACTGCAGTTGTTAACCCCAGTGAGTGTCATATAGTGACGTCTATATCCCCAAATGGCATTTATGCAACACCAAAGCCTGGCCAAATGTTATTTTTAAATATTGGCATTTTTTTGGCAAAGAGAAACCGTCTGCTTATGCAGATTTCAGTAATGATTAAAAGAATAAGTGCAGGTTGTTCCGTTCAAAATATATCAATATCAAACTCATCACTCAATCATACTGGTTTATGCAGTAAACTAAAAATTTAACACAATGTAATATTTTGCGGGGGGGAAAAGTACGGAAAGAGATTATAACTAATTTTGAAAATCCTGCGTTATATCGATATCTTTAACTCCTTAAACGTCATCTGCGTGTATGAGCGTTACCGACCACATTGATATCAGCGTGGATGAGCCGCAGTTCCTCGACGTGGGCCATCTTTTCCTGGAGAAGCAGGTCCATCTCCTGCTTGTACTCCTTCAGGTGCTTCTCCTCAGACTCCAGAGAGTCAAACTCTGTCTTCAGGCGAGATTTGATCTTCTGCATTTGGATGGTTTTGTTCCTGGAGGGCAGAGGCGGAAACATAGGGTTGACAGCAGTCAGGTCAAAGCTTTGGAGCAACACAAATGATAGCGGAGGGAATGGAAATGCTCTTAGTTTTTAGATGTTTTGGGACACGTAACACAGCAGCAGTACATGGTGTATTAACACACTGCGCGAATCGTGTGCGTGGCGAAATGACACCTTCGCCTGGGACTTCAAAATCTAAATATAACACATTAAAATGTGTTTTTTCACTATTGCTTTTCAACTGTGTAATGCATTTTGCTAACCGGCCGACCGGCGACCGTCCAGGGTGCAGAGACCTCCGTACAAAGGCTCAGCCCGTAACCAGATCATGAACCGCTGCTCCGCGACCCGGACCAGCGGGGCTAACGCGTAGCAGCGTTAGCAGAGCCGTGCATCTGGCGCTCGTTGGTAAACATCTGGAAATTCTGGGGGCACAAGCGTGACCGGAAGGTCCAGCTACAGTAATACCGTATTTTTTCTTTGCACTTCCCTGAACGATATACACACACACAGTCGTTTTGCCAGTGCTATGACGGTAGCGGAGAGGTTTTTACCCCCAGCTAACGTTAGCTGGCCCACTAACAAAAGCCGAGGCAGGCGGCTGCTGCAGCGGGTTAGCGCCGTGCAGCTGCTGCTGGCGGCTCTCCTAAAGCCTCCCGACGTCCTCCGCCTATTCTACTGCGTTCGATAGTAACGTCCTTACCTTATCTCTAATATATTTTCTAATTTGCACATGATTTCTTGTTCTTCCGCCATGGTTTGAGGTCTTAAAATGGTCAAATTGTCAAACTCAGACTCCCCCCGTACGGCCCCAATAAAAACACAATAGCTGGCGTGTGCGCGCATGGAGGCGCGCACGCCCGAGGGGGAGCGGGCTGCGCGCTGGGCACGTAGTGTGACCTCCGTGCGGACGTTGGAGCTCGCAGGCTCTTTTATTCGACCTCATTCTGTTCTTTTCCAGAAACTATAACCTTTCCATTGATGGTCTGGCTGTTATTACCCTAATCATATATATTATCCATATATTTTGGTTAAGGTTCGACCTGTTGTTGGTGAACATATAATGGCATACGGGATTCCAGAACTCAGAAATAGTTTGTGTGGTCAGATGAGATCACATGGCCTCTTGGATGGCTGACGATAAACTTGAGCAGGCTCAGGCCCTAGGCCCACAGGCATTGCTGGATTAACCTTAGAGAAAGCCTTGGGGGCAATACAATGGTCCATTTCAACCCAGTCTATAAGCCTTGCAGGCATCACAAGCACTTTCATATGACTGCTGCGTAAAGGCCACTTTGGGAACCTGTTTAGTAACAGCTATAGAAGATAAAAGCTATACAATGTCGTTTGTAAGTATGTTTTTTTTATACTGTTTCCTATAGAATCTTTATCTTTACCTTATTTGACATTTACCCGGTATTCTGAGCCACGGCCGAAGTAATTTTTAGGCATTAGAGGCGGCCGAACTTGCACGCCAACGAAGGCTATGAATATATATTTGTAGGCCTACTTTTTTTTTTCTATTATGAGGAAATTGCTGGAACTAACAGCATGTGGTTGTCGTGTAAGCTTACGGGGTTTCTGTTCTGCATCTGTTTTGTGTTGGCATTAAAGTGAAACAGTGTTCCCTGGAGCTATTTACTTTGTTGCAGAGTAGGACAAAACATTGCTTCTCAAATGTCTCAAACATCTGTATGAGTAGTACACACATTTATTTGTTTTACCGTTGTGACCTATGGTATTATATTATTATTATTATTATTATCATTATTATTATTATTATTATTATTATTGATTGACCCCATTAAACAAGAGTGATTAATTTTTTTAACGTTGCATAACACATCATTTACAAAATACCCTTATTAGGGTTGTCGTCACATAAAACATTATCCCAAACGATTGGCAATCTTCAGTCCCGTTTTCAGGCCGTCACGATTTGCACTGTTTAACCATCTAAAAGCTCTTAATGCTCTCTAACAGTGTGAGAAAAAAAGTGCGGAATCGTCCCGTCCCCTGGTCACAGTCTTTCAGTTTACCCAACATAAAGGGTCATGGTCTCTCCAGGGATGATAACATTTCCTTTGAAATTCCCATTGAGCCACTCAAGATGAACCCGGGGCTGTTCTATACTTCAAACAGGAATTGTATCTCATACCTAGGTTGATTAAATTCTAACCTTCATGGTTGCATAGGAGGACATAATTACTTCAACCTTCCTGCAGCCGTGCACCACTTGCAGTTGTGTAGCTTGTTAACAGACTCATACGATCCTTATTTCCTGTTTTGAAACGTGATAGTTGTTATTCTCAATGGCCCTGGTTGTCATTGTGGTTTCCACCTGTTGTAATTTTTATGTTGTCAAGAAACAATATAATGGAGGTATAGCTCACTGTGTATTGTATTCATTTCCAGAGGCATTGTCATGTGCATGCTATCGTTGTCATCCATCATGCATGAATTGTATTTGTTTTTGTATGTAAATGACCTTTATTATACTTTATTAGTTAATTTTATATTGCTTTGTTTTGGATCATAACATTAAACACTAAAAACATATATAATTAGTAGAGAGAAAGAATGTGTTGGGTCTCTGGAATTTCACATTTAACCACAGTTAAAGTAGCAATCATGTATAAAGGACATAGTAGGCCTACGCAATAAGCATATAATCTCATGTGCATATAAGCCTTCAAATAGGCCTACTTCAACACAAACTTTGGATTGGTTAGTCCTTGGCCTATCATTAACATGACCAACAGCGAGCAGCCTTCCAAAAACATGCCGGCCCTATGTAAGATTAACACCAAACACATAGGCGCATCACTGGAACCCGATCCTAAATGACTTGATGAACCCCATGGTTTCAGTCGTGAATGTATCGCAATAAACTGTGAGCTTCGTTTTCTGATTGTAGTCCCCACCAACCTCTTGCGATTGGATGCTCCTGGTTGAACAGAAGAATGTAAGGAACCCCTTGTATTGCTTTTTTGGTCGTTTAGTCTGTTAAAAATATATCAAAAGGAATGTGTCAAAGTTGGAAGGCAAAGTTGGTGTATTACCCTTGTAATGTGACAGAAGAGTTGCTGCATCTGCACCGGTTATCTCCTGTGTCTCATGGCGCACAAGGCCTGACCACTCGGGGACCCTCCCCCCGGCTGTATCTCAATGTGTTTCTGACAGATAAATGTTCGCGTTACCACCATGGATGCCGAGCTGGAGTTCGCTATCCTCCATAGCACCACCGGCAAGCAACTCTTTGACCAGGTACACCTCTCCATGCGCCCGCACCAGCCTGGCTCCAATCACGTGCGTCCGCGTAAAACTCATTTAACTAGATCCGTTTCATGGATTCCGTTATTTATTTCCTTTGCGGCATCAGATAGTGAAAACAATCGGGCTGAGAGAGACCTGGTTCTTCGGCCTTCAGTTCCAGGACAGTAAAGGATTCTCCACCTGGCTGAAACTCAACAAGCGGGTAGGCCTTCGGGGAAGTTCGTGTCTGCTTTGTTTGTAAACGTTACATCATGCAATTATTTAATTCCGCTCCCCTTAGGAAATGTTACGGCCATGGGGGCTCATTAGAGCCCAACTGAAATTCACACCCTGCTGGGGGATTCCCCATCCCAGGTGACGGCGCAAGATGTAAAGCGGGAGAACCCGCTGTTGATCAAGTTCAGGGGCAAGTTTTACCCGGAGGACGTCGCCGACGAGCTGATCCAGGAGGCCACGCAGCGGCTCTTCTTCTTGCAGGTGATGTATGAGTTACAGCTTGCATGCGAGCGCCAAAGAACACTCCCCTTTTCAGTCAGAAGAACCACAGCGCATTCACATTTTAACTGGTCGCAATAGGCCTACACACATTAGCCAAGAAGTGTGTGTCTGTCTCCGTGTGTGATATTAATTTAACGTTTAATGGACTATAATTGCTCACATTTGTTTTGCTAAAGCTCAGCGCGTCTGTGATGCATGTGTGTCAAACGCCTGTAATGGGTTCCAGGTTAAAGAGAGCATTCTGAATGATGACATCTACTGCCCGCCAGAGACCGCAGTGCTGCTTGCCTCTTACGCAGTTCAAACCAAACATGGGGATTACAGAAAGGACTATCACATCACAGGATACCTGGCAAAAGAGAAGCTACTGCCGCAGAGGTGACCTCACGCGTGCTAATTGATATCAATTAGGGTGTTTTTTTTGTGGGTTTTTAAAACCATTAAATCGAGGCTGTAGTCATCTAATCTCTATTTGTTTGTTTTTGTGATGGAAACCAGGGTTTTGGAGCAGCACAAGCTCAACAACAATCAGTGGGAGGAACGAATCCAGGTCTGGCACCAGGAACACAAGGGCATGCTGAGGTAACACAGAGCCTGCGTGCACACGCTGTCTCTCTCACACATGCACACGCGGATTGACACACACACACACACACGCACATACACACACACACATACACACACACACACACACACACACACACACTGCGAGGTAAACATCCCTGTGGTCTTATGTCTTCGAAAATTTACTCCACAGAGAAGATGGCATGGTGGAGTATCTGAAGATTGCGCAGGACCTGGAGATGTACGGGGTGAACTACTTCAACATAAAGAACAAGAAAGGATCCGAGCTGTGGCTGGGTGTAGACGCCCTGGGACTGAACATATACGACAAAACGGACAAGTAGGAACAATTTGGCGATGCCATATAGCAGCGCTGTCCGTGGTAAAGCCATCGTGTCCCATTTCCACGAGCTCATCATCTCTGTCTCCTTAAAACACCAGGATGACTCCCAAGATTGGCTTTCCATGGAGCGAAATACGAAACATCTCCTTTAACGACAAGAAGTTTGTCATCAAGCCAATTGACAAGAAAGCCCCGGTACTTTGATCCTTTGATAGAACTCCTCCGGCCACGTAATGGCCGCCATGCCTGAATAAGTTACTTACTTAGGACGCGTTGCCGGTGATGTATTTGAGCACCAACCAGGTGTGTAATCCTGTAGTCATTTTTCACCTGTGCCTTTTGTTTTCCGAGGACTTTGTTTTCTACGCTCCACGACTGCGCATCAACAAGCGCATCCTGGCCCTGTGCATGGGCAACCACGAGCTGTACATGAGGCGGAGGAAGCCGGACACCATCGAGGTGCAACAGATGAAGGCTCAGGCCAAGGAAGAGAAGAGCAAAAGGCAGATGGAGAGGTGGGGGACCGGGGAGCAGCGCCACCCGTTTGTTGGTGAAGGGAGTTGTTGTTGGCAAAGTCGTCATGCTCTGTGAAAACGTTTTGCAGGCTGCAATTATGAATTATTATTTTTTATTTTTGCCAGGGCTCTGCTCGCGAGTGAGAAAAAAAAGCGTGAGAACGCCGAGAAGGAAACCGAGAAGATTGCCCGGGAGACCATGGAGTTGCTGGAGAGACTGAGGCAGATTGAGGAGCAGACAAAGAGAGCTCAGGACGGTATGACAAGAATCCAAATACAAATGAGTCTTTAATCACGTCTCCCTTTCCCCAGCGTCATTCACAGACCCAACGCAGGCTTCTCCTTTTTTTTTGGAACGTCTCTCAGTTTTCAGAATTGTCCATTTCTTCAGTAGTAATTATCTCTTAGTGAAGTGAAAGTGTGTGTGTGCGTGTGCGTGCGTGCGTGTGTGTGTGTGGTGACGAAACCTTGGAGGGTGTGTGTTCTTCAGAGCTGGAGGAGCAGACTCGGAGGGCCCTGGAGTTGGAGAAAGAGAGAAAGATCGCCCAGGCCGAGGCTGAGCGTCTGGACAAGGACCGCGAGGCAGCGGTGGAGGCCAAGGCAGTGCTGATGAGCCAGTCGGAGCACCAGCTGAAGAGCCAGGAGAATCTGGTGCTGTTGGCACAGCAACTGTTTTAATTTAATGCACACAACGTCAAAACACGCGCACACACTCAAAAGATATCGAGAAGTCAAAAGACTCGGGAGAAATGTTTCTCTTTGTCTTTTCATTTTATTTGCACATCACAGGTTACCTTATACGTTTAGATACAGTTCACATGCGTCATACCCAAATAAAAAAAATGATCTGAAGTTAGTTTTGCCTATAAATGAACACATTGTCAAACAGAACCCTCATCTGAAATCCCTGATCTCTTAACAGTCACTTGTCCCCACATTTGTGTGCATGTGCGCAGGCCACGGAGCTCGCAGAGCTTACCTCTAAGATATCCAGGCTGGAGGATGCCAAGAAAAAAAAGGACGTGGAGGCAAAGAGGTGGAAGACAAGGGTGAGCATCAGCGGAAAAAAGTTAAGTGATGATGAATGAATTAAAGATGAGCTCAGTGACTCCACCGAGACCTTGGTAGAAAAGAAAAGAAACTACGGAGAAAAAAAAAAGTTTGGTTTTCTATCACTTAGCGCAGCGTTGTCTAAGTCCTAAAACTTGAGAAGTTGTACCTGGCGACTGCTCATGTCAAGTTAAGAAAAAGGGGGAAGATGTTGGAAACTTGAGTAGGTTGGTAGCAAAGTGTGCCTGTTTGCCATTAAGTGGCAAACGCATGTGCATTTGGCATTTATATCCGACTTTTGTTGTTTTATAATTGTATTATAACATCATTTTGTATTAAAACACAATATTTGACTATTCGTCATTATTGTATCTTCCTACCACATGTTGGACTTGTTGCTAAGAGGCACCGTGAGTGAGTTCCCATATCACTGAACCAGGGTAGATTAGTGGGAGTTCTGCCTAACATTCCCAGGCAGAAACCTTCCATTCGGAAAGCACTGCGGCGGGAGGCTTCTTGACCTCCCCAGTGTGCCCGTGTTGACAGGCAATGGCTGTGGAGGGCGACCTGGAACGGACCAAAGTGGACCTGAAGAGCAAACTGGTGGGCGTCCACATCCAGGCCTCGGTGCACAGCCACATGCACGAGCACGACGAGACGGACGAGAGCAGCGCGGAGGCCAGCGCTGAGCTGACCTCGCCGGATGTGGTGCGTGACCGCAGCGAGGAGGAGAGAGTCACCGAGGCCCAGAAGAACAAGAGGCTGCGCAAGAATCTCAAGGTCTGTGCCGTTGGCTGTACACACGTACAAGTATATATATATATACATGTGCTATAAATCACACATCAGTGACATTCAAACTGTAAATCACTTATCAATTATTAATTTGTAAGAGAGAATGGAACCCGGTCGAAAATGAGTACCTGATGCCAGCCAATAGCGGAGAGATATATAGGCGACTGTCAGGCAGGTAAAGAGGAGGCAGGGCCAACTATTGATTGGCTGGTAAAAAAAAAATACATTATGGAACAGAACTATAGCTGCATCCGCTAAGGAGAGCTCATTAGGCATCGCATATGATGCCTTATGATCCCAAGTGTAGGATATGATGCACATTGAACCTGGAAATAAGAATTCCAATACATGGGAGGTAGAACAGAAGAGAAGGAGAATATAATTAGTAAATTTAAGATCCTACTTTATTCATAAACGGTCCTCATTTATATGGCGCTTTTATAAAGTTTCAGCGCTTTACAGTGCTGACTGACATTCACACATTCACGGCGGAGTCAACCACGCAGGGCGACCGCCAGGAGCAGTGTTAGGGTGAGGCGTCTCGCTCAGGGACACCTTCAACTAATCCAACTTTACGGCCCGCTCTGCCTCCTGAGCTAAAGCCGCCCCACTATTTATAGAACAACAGTGAAGTTAATATAATAACTGTAAATGCAAAGATACAACATGCATCTCTTAGAATTGTAAACATCTTGCAGCCTGCTTTCCAACCAATGTTTTTACGAATGTGACAATATCTTAAATATTTGCACAGAATAAAAAATGTATTCTATCATGCCACCCATGTTGCATTATCAAATAGGTATGGAGGAATCTGCGGTTTTCATCCAGTCCTATTATGAAGAAAATAAATTGCATCCCTTCCTCACCAAAAAAAAAAGCATTGTCATGTGTTAGCCTACCAAAAATAACAGAAAAACACAATAGAAGCTTTTGATTAGTATGTCTACGTTCTGCGTGTGTTGGGGGTGGGCTGCAGTTTTTCCAGTCTTTTGTGTGAGGTTTACGCGTGTGTGTGTGTGTGTGTGTGTGTGTGTGTGTGTGTGTGTGTGTGTGTGTGTGTGTGTGTGTGTGTGTGTGT
>JAOPUD010000002.1:16175130-16186155 GCA_027122715.1 Trisopterus minutus
GGGGGTCATACAGAGCCAGGCTGGGGGGGGAGGAGATGAGGCCAGTCAGGGAGGAGCAACAATTTCCAAAACAGAAGTAGGAGTTGCCTGATGGCCGGATAAATCCCAGCTAAACAAGGGAAGGGGATTTCATCAGCACGTGGTGCACACGCATCAGGCCTGAGATCAATAGCACTTAGTGTCTCTTACAGGGCGTGGGCTTCACGCTTTGCATGTAAAACAATAATGAACTGAGGATGTGAAGGATGTGAAGGATGGGGATGGAAGACGTTGTGTGCCTGTGGGCTCCATGGAAACACGCCTGAAACCGAACCCATTAAACATGAAATGGAAGGACGACATCGCATTACTGATAGTTACAGAGTAATGCTCCACTCCCAGCAGGGTTAAGCAGGTCAGCATGATCAATGATGCTGTGACTTTTTAAGGAAAGGTCGACAATCAACCAGTGCACCACACAGACAAATAAAAAGTTAGGGTGCTGCCCTTATGAGGGGTTTAGGTGGCCTCTGTATTTTAATACCTGCGTATAAGCTTATGGGAAAAATAACAGGTGTATATCAAGGATAATTGTGTGTATTTGTGAGTATTTTCATGGGGCTGACACCTGTGTTGTTAGTTTTAAAATCCCTTGCTACACTCAATTAGAATTGTGCATTTGTTTGGACTACACAACAGCACCATTGTGCTGTCTGTGTTCTTGTGGATTGGCATTAGACAACTCTATATGATTTAAAATTTAGCACAAACTCGCAAAACAATGAAGTGGGGAGGACAAATTCCATAGATGTTCTTTGAAAGTGGACCAATTCCCATGATGCATTGCACATTGGCTGTCCATACCACCGTCGGGGCTGGGAGAGCCAAGCACTCTGACCCACATCCCACAATGTATCTACAGAGAACGGTTTATCAGCTGTCAGACAGAGGCTTTCAGGGAATGATCGTTGAAACAATCACAACAATCATGTTTTTCACATCACGGGCTCAATGTGCATTTAGCACACCCAGCAAGGCATAACAAACATGTTTATCACCACGTGTTGTCCAGCCAGTGGCCAAAAGACCACATGTATTGAATCAGTTTTAAACTACCAAAGAAACTGTTTATTTATCGATTTCTGGATTTTGGAAATATTTTGGGGTTGTGGAAATTCCTGCAATCATTTTTTCAAGAATGAGACAAAGAAGACAGGGTTAAAAGTTATATAAAAAAAAAAAAAAGTAAATATTGCAAGCCCTAACTACAAGTGGTCATGTGTCAACGAGTCCTCAAAATGTAAAGGCTCTGAAATGACCACCATTAGGCCCTTAAGCAACCCCTCAGCTCAGCTATTCAGTCACATGGCTTCACATTTTTGATTTTACAACCCTGTTAATCTAATTCCAGATCCTTATCATTATTATCCGGACATATGACATGAAGTTTTAACAAAACTAGTGGAAAGTCTTAAGAGTACATTTCAGGAGTTAAACACTTTTTTCTGGGGTGAATAAAGCATCATAATGTAAGTATCTTAAAATTTGTATTTTTGTAGATCATATGTTTATTTATTAAGCAAGAGAGTTTACCCAAGTTCTAGACATGCACACATTCAATGGGTGAAATGTGATACACAAACTATAAATAGTGTGTAAGAATATACCTGTAGGATTTATGGCTGATAATGAAAGGTTATTCCTCGTCTTGTTTGCATGTAAGGGTTGACAAGGGAAGGACAAGTGTTTCTCAAAGTTATGTCAACAAGTTCATCACGTCATCTAATGGCATTTGATAAAAGAAGATATTTACTCCCTGCCGAGATATCTTGATTTCATTAAAAGCCAATCCAAACCCTTGTTTTGGACGCACAGCTAAGCCCGGAGCTAAATAAGTTATGCTGATGTAGAAATTCCTGTTGGGTTTCTTACCATGGGTGAGGTTTTACAGATATGGCGTATTGATAAAACCTTGTAATGGTATGCACCATACAATACAAAGCCCCAACGCGAAAGACCCCTTAGGCATACAGAAAACCCCCCCATGGCCCATCAACCCAGGGACCGTTTCCCTACTCAAATCAATTTGCTCTATGGAGAAAACAGGATAAAATCAAGTGAAACGGGCACTGCGCCAAAAAGGTCAAGGTACAGGTTCATCCAAAACAACAAAGAACGAATGACTTAACAGCACAACTTTAAGATTTTTTCATTTTTTATTTTGAAATTAATTACAGCAGTTATCCCTCCCATCTCCAGCTAATCCTCCTGAATGGTGGGACTAGGTGGACTGTTGGGGGGGGGGGGGGGGGAGTAGGCGTTGAGTGCGTCACCACAGCCTTTGATGCCTTGTGATCTACTGTGTGTTCTGCTGGGCGACTCTCTCCCCAACCAGCCTCCAACCAGGAGGAAGAGGGGTGGGGAATAACTGCTGTGGGAATGAGCCTCTTCATGACATGCATTGTGTGTATCGATCTAACGTAAATGCGTCTACGAGTGGCCTTCCCTCGCATACAAAAAAACGCAACGTAGAACCGTGTTCTTATTTACAAAACGTTAAAAAATACCATCTCAAAAGAAGGAAAAAAAAAAAAAAAGAACAACTTCCTGCTGGTGCTCTTGAGGAGTTAGCAACCAATCCTTTCATTTCAACAGGAATCGTGTGATTGGTTGATTTTATTTTTTTTGTTGGGGTTAGTAGCACCCTAAGTTTATTCTTTTCCATTATTTTAGTTTCCTTAAATTAGGAGATTTTTGTAAAAAAAAAAAAAAAAAAAAAGAAACAAGTTGAAAAAAAGTTAACATATATATTTAAAAAATATATATGTATATATTTAAACGCATGAGAGTCACTGGAGCCCACAGGCGCTGGAAAAAAAGCACTCTCTCCATGGGAGGTAGAATCGACTCAGATGTCCATCTCAAACTGGTTGTCATCTAGGAGAGAAAATTGCAAAAGGGGGGAAAATGAACAATGATCATTAGCATTCAAGTTTGGAGGAGCATTCATTCCCAGGCAAGTCACACTGGTTTACATTTACCCATTTGACAATCGGGACTCAGGACAGTCAGAAACCCAAGTGTTCTAATTTTCCCATTGCGTTTTTTGCTCCTCATAACTTTTGGATTACATTACGACCTGTGTGTGTAGACTACCGTCTATAGTAATACGTGCTTATCATTAGTAAACGCCAATGCTAAATGTCTCAGATACCTCATGGTTTGATTAATTTTGGGTTTGGGGGTGAATGTCCATTACTTCACTTTCAGGTGAACCAATTATGTTTTCCAATAGGGAACTATTCGCACAAAATCTGTGTTACATTGTTGTTCAAGATGGTCTTGCAGGGTATTTCAAGATTACCATTTGACTTGATTCAGTTTTCTTTTTAGGGTTTTTTAAAATGGAAAATGGACTGCAATTATACAGTACTTCTCACCCCTGAGACCACTCAAAGTGCTTCACAATAATTGCCTCACCTTCACCAATTCACGCACAGCGATGCCCTCCATGCACGGCAACAGACGCCGTCAAGGCGGTTGGGTTTGGTTTTGCCTGTGCTGTGTTCCAATATCCAGACTATCCTTTCTCCCCACCACACTTAGTTTGAGTAGTAGAAGAAGTGCACTGAAAGGACCCGGGTGGTGACCTCACAACGGTCAGACTGCGGAGCGTGGATCGATGCACACTCCTACTCAACCCCGGCCATCTTAGCGACGTAGCGGAAGAGGGCGGCGCCGTGCTGGGCCATCGTCTGCGTATTTTCCACATAGCCTGCATTCATTTAGTCGTTTTGTAGCTTTTATAGCTTTTTATAGCTGCTATACGTAAAGAGTTCACCGTTCAAAGCGGGATGTTTATTGCGGGGGAGGAGCCGCGGCAGCAGCCGCGAAGGTAATTTCCAGTTAGGGCACCGTCTGAAAATCTGCACACTCAGTGAGTGCGGTTAGTGTACGACGTTTAAGTGTACTCATGGAAGTATGGATATTGGAACACAGCCATGGGATCTAACCAACATCTCTCCAGTTGTCTCAGACAACCTGCTCAACCTCCTGAGCTACTGCCAAAAAAAAGGCACCAGCGAGTATTGAGGAAAACAAATTTCAGCTCAGGAGGTGTAGTTGAGTAAGATGCATGGTAGGACAAAAATCTAAATATTATTACTCAGTCTTGGTTCTAGATCTGTTACTTTAAATGCAGACTGCCTACATTACATTAGATGGTAACTATTTAACCAACCAACTCTACAGAGACAGCTCTGGCCTACTTCTGAAATTGTTGACAGCAACGTTAATCTCCTGAGGGTGACAACCAGTGACTTTTGCCCCTTACTCAACCATATATACTGAAGAGCCTTAGCCTGACGCAACAACAGCCGAAACGTATACGTCTCGGTATACGTCTCGGTATAGACAAAAACATTCACTACTATGACCCCTTCAACCCTTTTTGAGGACAGTGCCAGTGATATATGTCTATGTATATAAAAGGTCATCCACTGTTTACATTGTCCTCCCATGACCTGACCGACAGGAAAAGCTCAATTACAGGGTTTGAAATAATAACACAAAGCCTCAGACTTGACTCAGACCAAGGACATTGTTTCTCAACCTGGTATTCCCGATTCAACCTCTCCCCCAGATATAGAGCGTGCGTCTGTTTGTACACCTGAACACAATGCTGATCTAGGTCATTTTGCCCTGGGTATCCATGTGGGGGTTCCCTTAAGACCACAGAACATATGAAGCGTGCATGCGTGTGTGTACTTGTGTACCTGCGCTGTCCTTCTCCTCCTCCTCCATCTCCTCTTTGAGGTCTTGCAGTTTTCCAATCGGGTGTGTAGCCGGTACTGTCACTCCTGGGATCTGGGGCAGGCAGCATGGGGGAGTCTTGGCGATGGGGGAATTTCGGCACTCAAGCAAAAACTTCCTGTCGTAGATGATGCGGGTTCCTGTTTTCAAGAAAGTGGAAGGAAGTGATTTTTTTTAATGCTAAAATTAAAACGAGCCCCTTAGCATTGAGAAGGTGATCAAAGAGGGGAACACAGTTAGTGGGACCGTTCACCTTCTGGTTGCCTCGGTTTTGTCTAGACTCAAGGTTTACTAAAAAAGGGAAAGTCTAGGGAGCCCTGCATCATGCTGGCCAGCGCCACTGGACCAAACACACCCCGTGTTCCAAACCACAGGATAGGACGAGGGGGGCAGCAGTACAGAGCTGGAAGAAGGGGAGGAGGCAAACCGCTAACCCTGAGTTCTAGGAAATCTGGGAACATGTTCCTTCTTCGCTCCGGACAGAAACGAGAATCGCTCCACACGTGGCAGCGAGAGTGTGCAGCAACACTGCTGCAAAGACAACACACAGCACCGTTCACACATGTTCCCTTTGTTGTTTTCATTTCATGAAAAATCGACCACAGAAGCAGAGTCATCTGGGCAATGCAGGAAGCAAACGTTTCATCGCCCAACAGAAGCAAGCTATCCCACTGGAAACATCACACTGCAGTGTGTTGTGTTACAGTTTGTGTGTACCATGGGTGTGGTATATGTATATTGGAGTTTGAGCTACTGAAGTGCAATGTACAGTATCGGTTCTCTATGCAGAAGGAAAAACATGTTATGCAATGGTGGCTTGGTGAGCTGCCTGCTCGGGACAAAAGGGGGCACAGAGGGGTGGGGGTGACAGATGGAATGTAAACTAGCATCAGAAAGCTAGCGGCTAGCAGCAGGCTTTTAAAATGTGAAGTGACACAATACAGACAGACATACCCTTATGGTCGCTCCCTTATTGGGACGGTATTATGAAACCGAATGCATGCTTGTCCTCTTTGTAGTAACTTACATTGATTTGAAAACATAATAACGACTGCTCTGCTTTTATCAATACGAGCTTATCTCGCTTGAACACATGGGTATATAGCGCTGCATGGTTTGGTTTAGCGTGCAATGAATACCATATCTGCATTTCCTTGTCATTGTGTTCTGCTTGGTACATAGTGTTCTTTATCGTATCTATAAACACGACGTGAGGGCAGCCTCAACCGACTACCGTGAAGGCCAATCACTCGCCTCCTCCTGACAGCTGAAGTACTGCGCCCACCCACTCCCACCCGGAGGTCACAGGGTGCCAGCTCGTCATCCATAGGGTGTTGTTTACATTACAGTGTCTGATCCGAACAAATAAGCGCTGGGGATCACATGCACGCCACTTTGCATACTAACAGTGTTTAACGTGTAGTTAAGCTGACCACTGGTTTTAAAAAGGCATGCCATACGTTTCGACAAGTAGGGCAGACTCGATGAGGAAACTTGAAGCCTGTACGTGACACCTTGCAGGGCATGGGACAGCCGTGAAGCAATCACCATAATCGGTGCATGTGAAGTTACAGTTGCGTTATTTGTATGACACGGATGGGGCACAATGGTTTTCTTTATCCACAACAGAACGCCACAGCCATAATAAACACATGACACAACATCGACGTTAGAGTACATCACGTTGAATATGTGCTGAGCTTGATTTTGTTTTTCCTAACTAAATGCCCAATGTGTGTCTGATCATGGGTGGTCGTGAAGTTGTGCAGCGCAGCGAGTTCAGCTGTTTGCATAAGCAAGCAGGCACGTCACTCCCGAACCATGCACACGTTTGACCAGGACGGGTCATTAATATTCCATAAACACGGTTTACAGGCCATGCTTACCTCCGGGCGTGGTAGAGAAAAGGGTCCCGCCGGGGGTCTGACTGTAGCGGTCGGGCAGTTGAGACCAGTCGTTAAGGGTGAGGATCTTAGTGGGAATGGGACAGCTTTTATTTGTGTTGGTCGACATGGCTTTAAGCAGTTGCTGGTCGAACCAAAAGTTTTTGAAGGAGAGCAAAAAAAAAGGAACTGGTTTTATTAACCAGATTTGTTGAAATTCCCAGTGCGATATACCACTCGCTAATTTGAGTTGCAACAACAAACTGCGCCAGATAAAAAAACACCTTCGAACGCCGTCCAAAAATCGATTGGGAACTGGAGCACAGCCCTTCAACTAGCGAGCTAACATGACCATGTGCGAAGAAAAGCATCAGACATATTCTAAAGAGGGCGGGGAGGGCAGGGAGGGCGGGGAGGGCCCAGCAGGCTCCGCCCACGCTCCGCTTGTTTAGGTTGGGCTAAAATGGCCGCGGATCGGTCCAGACGCACCGACCATACGTTGTGTTCACGGAGGGTCGGCTCTGGAATCAACTGCACCAGGGTCAGGGATGTCATTACAGTCGTTATTTCCACCAGTGGAAGCTGTAATTATGAGCCCGATGCGAATTTGGACATTGGGCACTCGGTCCATTCAATGTAGGCTACACAATAATTATTATCACGACTGAGTATTTTTTTTGTGTAAAATAAAAACAATACCTGTTGAGAATAGGAAATACTAAGAAATAAGTAACGAACGATAAGGTTACCAAATTGTCCCATTTGTTTTATATATAAATTAGATAATTGGTTTGTATATAATAAGGGATAACGGATTGTAAGCACGATTGCAAATAATGAAACGATACTTGAAATAATTGTGTAATATGCTGTTTGCTGTGTTCTACGTCATCGTAGCACGTATCCTCTCAACAACTCGTGATGTTTTCGAATAGGATATGGGCGGTGGCAGTCGTTAGAGATGCGAATTATCATGTGGTCCGTTGGGGTGGGGCTACAGTAGGCCTACGCATCAACAAGTGACAACAAAGGAATAAAACCAAATGACACACTCCAATACTCATGCATTACCAGAAACCCATATGAGTTAGCCAATATATCCCGTGTGCACGTTTCCACAAGTTTGTATTTCATGCACGTAGCAGGGTCCTGATGAACAAATGACAAATATATTGGCCCATATATAAATATTGACCTATATACAGGCTATATATGTATGTACTAAAATAAAATAAAATACTAAAATAAAATAAATAAATATATAATAATAATAATAATAATAATAATAATAAATATATAGGGCATGTAGGCTATAGGCTATTCTTGTTGTTTTTTCATCAGGAACCGATAGGTGCATGATTGTGCCCTCTTGTGGTGTATTTTATTAGTGTCCATTTATTGTATATTATACATGGCTGTGGCTTCATGTACCCGGGACATTCGTGCTGTAGCGTGGACGTGCAAACGCTCTTTTTTCGGTTTAGGCATAGGCGGCTAATCTATGAGTTCGTTGTTATTACGTTTGGTTGGTCTCACAAATCATACTTGGACATAATAACCAAACACGATCCAAAATTGACTATTTTCTCCTATTAAGGGTTTATAATTAACTATGAAATTAGAATTACTTAAAATCTGCAGGAATAAATTACTCCTCGTTACATGTATTAACAGTAGGCCCAGTAGCCTTACACCTTTATGACATACAGAAAGCGTACGCAGTCTGTAAAAAAAGCGTACACTTTCTCTACGTGATAAAGGTGTACTTACTGTAAATATAGTATGGATTGTTTTTTTTACGTAGCCTATGTGGGACTAGTTCTTGGTCGTCATTGTATAAGCGGTAGAAAGAGTTGTATTGCTTTGGCAGAAGGAGAAACGGTCCAGCCGAGAGGCCCATGAAATAAATGTGCAAATCAAATTGTAGTTAGGCTATGACGAAAAAGTATTTATTTTAGGACCTTTCTTGACGACGTTTTGATTTAAAGGAGCTCGAATGAGCACGGTACGACACAATGGGAGCATTCAGACTTCATCTTCCATGAGACAATGAGTATACTCATAGGCCTACCTGCTTTTTAGGTAAAAGCCTTTTAAATTAACTGGTCTAATGTATAATGTGTAGGCACTATAGAATTTGACCGTAATCTACTGAGAGGATTGTTTAACTGCAACTTTGCCATATTAAAACGGTAAGGAAACAAGTTATCAAAAGGCAATATGCCCACTCCAAATAACTTTTTTTGACATTGGATTGTTATTTATTATATTATTCACGGCAGCAAACCATAATTTAAGCGATAGCAGCATGTCCCTGTCCTCAGCCGAGTGGTCCCCTGGAACGGGATGCTACAAATAAGCGTTTATACGCGAGAGGGCGGGACATACAGCTTCACGGGGTTAGCGACGAGAGAGCGGGAGGGACTTCTGATAGTGGCATATTCGTTAAATGTTTGGATATCGTTTTGTTGATTAAAACTAATCCTCATGTAGCCTCCTGGTCGTTGTTGCTGTGGATGCTATCTTTTGTCATGCTATAATATTATTCTCCCTCCCAAATCCCCACCGTTAACGGGCGTACATAGTTTGAGGAAGTATGAGACCGGAAATAGAATTCGCTCCGGTAGATAACGCTACAATGCATGTTCCTCCCCCAGCCTTTCCCTTCCCTACCCTTCCCCCCCGTAGCCATAAAACCTCGCCGCTGCGCTCCCATTCAAATGACGTCACGTACCACATTACTGATACGTACTGTTTTTTTGAGACGGCCGGATCGCCAAATGCAGTAAAACAGAAGTAAACGCCAACGACACACAGAAGGGACTGCAACAAAGGATCATTCGGTTGATACGAGAGAGACGACCACATCTGTCCATTAATGTAAGTGGCTTCATTGTCCGGTACCACCGGTTCCGTGTTTTTTTTTTGTCCGTATTCGTGATGAACTTCGGGGGTAGGGAAATAGAAACTGAATCGCTGTCGGGCTGTGGCCTGCAGCTGCAGGTGCGACTTAAAATCTGTTAGAATTAAAGAATAAGAGATGGTGGATTAATGAACATCTTTAGACCGTTTTCCAGACCCATGTTGGACTATAATGTTATTAAGCGTTGCCGAATAGAAGGATAAATGTAAACATAATTGTCCTGCAGTTGGTTTTAATAATCAGTGTTCCGCACGGACAGGCCTACACGATAAACTGCGTTTTCTTAGAACTGTTCAGATCTTATCTTCATTGCAATGTGTGTTAGCCAATTTCATTTCAATTCATTAGTTGGTTGTCTAACCTCATAGCCCAGACCTTACAGGGCTCTCCTCGGTGTTCCAGTGAGAGACAGAATGTGTGTTGGGGATAAATGGGAAATTAAAATAGCCTTCTCCGAGGTTTGTGGTACTTTATCGATAGTATCGTTTAGCTCCTGCCTTATTACTGTGCCAGTTTGCTATGTTTGTAAACATACTATTATTTATTTATGATTGTACTAGATATTAATGATTTGGCTAGGCCTACCGAAGTGTTGTCAAAACAGATTCAACCCCCTATTAACCGATGTATTTTGACTGAACATGTTTTGACGTAGGCCTACAGACGTACAGTCAAGTCTACGTTGTTTTTTGGTGAATCTACACTTTGGTAAACATCATGCTATATCTTTCCAAGTATATGTATAGGTCCTGGTAAGAATTCCGAGTTGCAGATATATGACCACACTATGATCAGATGAATGAGTCACACAAGGTGAGGCTAGGCCAGTGAGACTCATTAACAGGATGAGTTTGTCAACATGGCTACTGATTAATTTACGGCATTTAGCAGATGATTATATCCAAAAACCAAAGCCACTTACAATAAGTGTCATACATTTGTCATAAGATAGAGAAACAACAGCACATCGCTGTCGGTACAGTAAGGATGTTCACAGAACAAGGGCCTAGCAGTTACAACTGCTAGGGTAACCCCTTCCCCATATGCAAAACAGATAGCTTGGATAAGGTGGGATAAGGTGTGCCATCATGACGTTGCCACTTCCTTACATGATGCATAAGGAAGGGTTTATTTGTATGCGCAAATATGGCCATGAATACCCGAACGCCCAGGGATCCCTGTGGTAACCATGGCCACAGAGGGCCTGCCATCTGCCAGGGCCCAGGCTGAAGGACTCTCAGGTGGTGCAATGTTTGGTTTTCATTTCATTGAGTTAGGACAACAGATTAGGCCTAGGTAATGTCTTTAACGAAAGACATTGGCAGGAGCCTTTAGGCCTAACCACCACTATAAAGACGCACACACGCACCACACACACAAGCACACACACACACACACACACACACACACACACACACACACACACAC
>JAOPUD010000002.1:16534770-16545095 GCA_027122715.1 Trisopterus minutus
ACACACACACACACACACACACACACACACACACACACACACACACACACACACACACACACACACACACAATACTCTGTGCACACACTCATATGCAGACACTCTATATACGGATCAGTTTGTTAATAACCAGGGCCGAGTAAAATTAAAAAGGGAAAAAGTGAAGAGAAAAAATGATATACCAAATCCGTATCCCAAACCAACACCTTAGTGAAAAGATTGCAAGAAGGAATGTATCGGTTTGACCGTACCCTCAGTAGATAACAACCAAAAGAACTTTCGTCATCAAAGAAGCATAGAACCAAAGGGAATGTTTTAAAATACCACGCTGTTTTTCCAATGATAACTTCTACAGCGTTCTGAGACAAGACATTCAATCACAACGCGGTGTTGGATGAGACGGACAAATATTTCCGAACACGACGCCGTGTGTTCAAGCTCAGACACAGGAAACGTTTTACAGTTGTCTGTTCACATCATCACCCCAGCGACAAACTCTTTTTTTGTGTCCAACCGTCCTTTATCCCCGACCCCTGACCCAGTGCTTGTGGAGTGTGATGCATATATATCTCTATAGATCTCTCTCTATATATATATAAATAACTGCCAAAACAAACACAATTTGGTACAGAACAGTATGGCTGCTCTCCTTCCCCGGGGCCATGTTTATACGTGTTTGTTTGTGTTTGATATGTTGGCTCGATCACAGCACACATTGGCAAAAATAAATGTCCAGACTTCCCCCCGGTGAGCACACACGGCATTTGGCGGAATCAGGATCCTCCTCGTCCTGCATTCCCTTTGTGTTCCTTACAGCCCATGCATACAAACCCCTGAGCCAACTTAACTATATTGAACTATATGGACAATAATGTTAATGTTAACACACATTAAGAACCACATCAAGAATATACGATGCATGCTAAATGGTGCACGCTTGGGAGCATCTAGACATGGTTTGTATTTGATGCTAAAGTGTGGTGATTTTGGGCTACAGTTAAGATTAATAGAACTATACTCACTGATACTAGTTTGATATCATATTTATATCATACAATGATTTAAACAGTGAACAATGGCATAGCTTTTCCTTCCCAGGAATATGCGTTTCATAACGCATTAAAAATATATGTGTAGATGGGTGAGTGAATGAAAGCAGAGGATGAGCAATGTGCTGATAAAGAGGGAGAGAGACAGGGAGAGGTAGGGAGGGAGGGAGGGAGGATAGTGAGAGAGGAGTAAGGAGAGGGGGTGAAAGAGGTGGAGAGGTTGAATAAGACTAGCAGGGGCTGGCAGGCAAGATGGAAAAGAGAAAAAAAAAGAAAGAAATGTGCTTACCTAGGCTATATAAACACCAACACACACACACGCACACACACACACAGACAATCACATTCACACACACATGAACACACATTCATGCTCTCCCACACAAACACACACTCTCACACACGCAGACACACAAACACACACGCACATACAGTCTTTCATCCACTGCACGGCCGATACATCACTGTTCTCACGGGCCAAATGAGGCAATCGCTCAAAATTATTTGCATATAAACTAATGAAATATTACTGGGTGAAGCCCAGTTGAATGTTAATTACAAAGGTAATGCACTATTTGCTGATTAATGGGTCGTCTCTGTTTCGGGCAGGGGACAGTAAGAGTAAGTGGGTGATCATTGTGGTGTTGGTCGTGGGGGGAGGGAGGGGGACGTTAACCAGGAGAAGGAACAGAGGTAAACGCAGGTGAGAGGAGAAAACACAGGGTTATCATCATGGTGATGGAACTGCCAATGAGGAGAGGCCAATGAGGAGAGGGGATGAGGCATGCTGGGGAGAGAGGGAGGGCAGGAAGAAAGAGATGGGGAGGATCGAAGCACACAAGAGAGAGAGAGAGAGAGGGGTGAGGGGCTCTTGTGCCATGGTTTTACCGGACATTGTTACACACCACAAACTCTTGTTTAACTGGAGTGGGTGGAATGGAAATGCATTATTCATCCACGGGTCATTAATTATGAATCCAGCAAAAGCAGACGAGGCCAAGGTACGCTAGTCAAAGAATGTTTTTGCTGAGGATAACAATTACATGTTTCGGCTCAGTCTTTGACCCGCTGCAAGTTTGTTGAAAAAGTAATTTTGGTAAAAGTAAAAAAAGATTTGACGATTGTTCATATAAATAACTTATTGTGATTTTTTGGGGCCATTGCCATGATTCTGCCTTGTGGAGTAACAACATTCTACTTCATGCAACCTTCCATCCTGTTATTCTACTTTTGTAAGCGGCAGCAGCAGCTTCAGGTGTAATTATGAGTCCACTTACTACCATGATTACAGCTAACAAAGATAAAAGGTCCTAACAATCTTGCCATTATTTCTGAGGACAGCCCATTCGATGTGTCCAGACACACAAAGGAAAACACAGGATAGACCCTCACAAAAACAACCATGATTCAAGGATCAGGTTCTGCACTAAATTAAGGTTCAAATCCAAAAAGTATGTACTTATTTGGCAAAAAGATGCACAACAAAGAGACGCAACAAACCGAAAAAACACAGATTTATCTGAAGTTAACAAAAAGGGTAACAACGAATACCTAAGGGAGTTTTCACAAATGGTTTATTTAAACAAACCAAACTCAGTCCTCTTAAACTGGAAGGGTAGACCAACAGAATTCGAAGGGTAGACCAACAGAATTGCGTTCCTATTGTCAGTTCATGTGTAGTTTTCACTTGGAACAAGATGGCTGCAGCTACTTGTCTAGCTGTGGTATTTGGTTTCATTGGCCCACGGAGGTAAGGAAACCCAAAGTAAAATACTGTGATTAATTTCACAAAACAAAAAGCATCTGGGGAAACTGCAATAAAGAATAGAGATGTGAGACTTCAGCTTTCACCTGAAAGGTAGTCATTAAAGATAAAAGGGAATTCAGCAATGCAAACCCCGCTTTTGACCATACTACAGGGTTAGGGGTACAGAAGTATATCAACTATGCGTCAAACATTATCTATTTTTTCTGATGTTCTCTGTGTGAAACACATTTCAAGTTGATAATTAAGTTTGACTCAGATGCTTATTCTATATAGGTTAACTTGTTATTCTGGACAAAACTAAGGTCTGGCATTAATGTACCTGGACTGACGGTGAATGGCGTTCGAATTTCAGAACGGCAGGAAGACATTCCATTACCTCTGGCAGCAGTTGAGAAATAACCATGAGTGGCACAGAACCTGTGTATACTTTGGACAGTCGAGCACCGAATTGCTATTACACTATTGAGCCTCTCCATGGACATAGAATATTGTTGCATCTCACACCTCTTCAGTATACTCAAGAAACAGTCTCCACCATTGTATGTCTACTCGTTGCAAGCTTCATAAAAGTCCTGAGGGATATTCAGGGATAGATGGTTTGCTCATTTTGAGCTGGTGGCTATCGATGTACCCATCATAGCCCCACTTTTCAACAAAGAAGATAATTACAACTGTAAGGGCCAATATTCAGTCACAGAGTAGGCCATCAACTTTTCAGGACATAAATGTAGGTTGGGGTGGAAAAGAGCGTTGAGTGTGAGACGCAAACTCTACACTTTTTCCAGCAAGACCAGTGTGGAAGACTTTTTCCACCATGGTCTGAAGAATTTCAGGGGGTTAGTGTTCCCCTTATAACAGCTGATGCAGCATATCAACTGCAGACACCATGTCCTGAAGGACAGGGCCAAGCAGAAGACCAGCGACGGTTTAATTACAAACTGAGTCGAGCGAGAATGTGTGTAGAAGGGGCTTTCGGCAGACTGAAAACTCGATGATCACAGAGTCGAGATTACTAATCAGGTGGTGACAGCTTGTTGCATATTACACGACATTTGGAGAGGGGTTGAAGAGTTAAAGGCTTCAGGAAATCTTCTGGGAAGAGTGGCTGATGAAAGAGGTTGACATGCAAGTGCAAGGGCCAAGCCCTGACCACACGGACTGGACATGACCCTCCGGGCCATTGACTCAGTGTTTAGCAAAGGCCCAAAGCTGCTCTGCTTTGTGCGAGTAGGTCTTATAAGATTTTAACACTTACATACACGTACAGGGTTCAGTTAATTAAGTTTGTTGGAGTTGTTTTGTCTACTGCGGTGTTGGATATAGAAACACATATTTCAAAACCTTTTTCTAACATACTTTATTGTTACATACTGAGTGATATAAACCAACATAGGCATTTGAAGTCATGTTACCATCATAGAGTTGCCTTACTTCAACATTATCAGTAACAGGTGAGGTCAGGCAACACAGGGAGACAATCCCATCGCTGCCCCCCAAAACATTATCGTTAAAAGGATATAAATAGCTTGCTCATATTCATTTAACTAGTCCTCATCGTTTACCAAAAAAAAACTAGGCTATTCATTCATCAGCCAAAATAAAATGTTTCGAACCCTTGAACTAATGTTCTTGTTTCTATTGCATGTGTATTTATTTGCACTCATTCAGCTCATGCAAAACAGAGGAGAGGGGCTGTCCAGTACAGGGTACAGAGGCCTCTCCACCCGACTAACAGATGGTTAGTCTGGTACACAGCGGCTGAGACCGTTTTGCAGGGTAAGGTGTTGCATACAACGCTGGCGAACTGTGCATTGCAACAGTGGTCATCATTTGACCACTGTCGTCACTCTTCACCTGTACTTGTCCACTTATTTCTTCTATTTCCCTTTAGAGCTTATAGTGCACTCGCTCTGATTCCATCTCTGCGCAATGACATTTCCAATGACAGTCTTCCTTGAGCGTCCTCATGGTCCCTCTGTTGCTGCTCCATCACTGCTGGTGTTAAGACGGGTAACTCCTTTACACGGCTTTCCTTGACAGTGTTAGCTTTAGGACTGCCGATGCTGCCTTTGATTTAGCAGGTGGTTTGCTCCTCTCTTCACCTGGAGGATCTGAAGTGTTTGAAGTGCTTTCTGCCCCTTCTCCATCCTCAGGCTCAGTGTTGCTCATCTCACCAACATTGCTCTCCCTTTCTGTGAGGCAGAAAGTTAACTTTCACTGTTAAACGATACGGTAGAAATACTTTAATACATTTTATGAAATTCAACATTAGAGAGAAGGGTTTTTTTGTGTGAGGGAGATAAAAATATAGAGTGGGGTCGGGATAATTGTTATGTATTATTAGCCTACTGTTATTACTTATTTGCCATTTCATTTATTACTTTTATCATCATCCTTAATTATCACCAAATCTGACATGATTGTTCTTCATGCCAATAAAAGTAGTCAACCTTTATGACTCAGCTGGTGAACACATCCACCTTCAATGAAATGTTTAGGGTTGAAAGGGCTGCTTTCACCCATAATACCGTCAAGTTTGCCGTAAAAGGGGCATGTGAATTTTATGTCAGAGTATTCTCCGCTTTCCCTCATTATACCACTTTTGGTAAAGTACCTTTGACGCATCTTTTTTTGTACTTTGACGTGGCGCTGCAGTGCCGTCCTAATGAAGCCCCTCGCTTTGAACTGAGGGAAGCCTTAGAGTTTCAGTTCGTTGTAGACCCTTACCGTTTGATGGCTTCTGCGTTTGATAACTTGAGAAGTGAGGGTTGTTTCTTCCCTCGGACCAAGCTATTCCTCGACAAGCCTCGTCAGCATAAAGTCCATAGCTCCATCTACTATTTATTTTGTTCCTGCAACCAAGTGACGCAACGGCAAGCCAAGAGGCCTGAACGACAATCAGGAAGGGTGAGCGAACCTGTTGCACTTTGGGTTCACAATGCACAGGATACAAAGACTCACAGCAAACCAAACCAAACCATGGAGGTCGCAGTATGGTAAGTTATTCTGGATTGTTCACATATGTGTGAAAAAGAATGCTGACTAATCACTCAAGTTCATTTGGAAGGCTGAAAGGAACTGAGGGTGAAAACACCCAAAGACACTTTAGGGGACGGTTTGATGACAGGACAGGAAGGGCATACCCAACTGAAGGATTAAGTACACAGGAGGATACTTTTGTTGACTGTTTCTAACCTTTCGAGTGCCTTTAAGAGGTTTGTTTTCATTTCTGCTCGAGAGGCACAGTACAAATTGTTCAGTTGATCTCTCTGTGGTTATTTTTTCCCTCCCTTATCCTCATGTCCACCATCATGATTATGATTGTGCTTGATTAGGATCCACCTGTTGCTGATTGTTAACTGTAAACATCCTTCTGGTTCAGTGTCTACAGAAAGGTCTGACAACACGCTCAATCCTTCCATCCATTGCTATTGTTTTACACACTCTTTGTGTGGACCACTATTTGTAATCAAAATCTTTCGCAGACCACCTCATAATACACAATAATAAAATATGACTTCACACAGTCCTATCTGAATTACCCGCACCTCTTAATAGGCATACTAGCATGAAAAATAACTGGTCATAGCATCAGTACAACAAGAAAGTTAGCACACAAGGGCTGCCACATATTTTATTTATTTAATAAAATAAATAAAATTGTATTAAATAAGCGCCGGAAGCCACAATCAGGTTCCTTTGAACAACAGGCTTATTTCCATAGCAATGGAGTATTACATCTGTACAGTAATACGATTTCTTACTGCACAGATTTTCCTGGTAGATTTTATGGGGAATTTCCTGGTAAAATTAATGTAAATAAAACCACAATTATTTTATATTTTATTTTGCTTTCCACTGACCACCTGCAGTACCGCCACGGACCACTTTGGGAATGACTGACCTAGAGCACAGGAGCACATATGCAAGGCTTCTCTTTGTTGATTTTAGCTCAGTATTCAACACAATATTGCCAAACAAACTCCGTAAAAAACGACATGGTCTTGGACTAGGGTTGTGTGCTTAGCCTACTTCTCTACACACTTTTCACATACGACTGCAGCTCTTCCTCCCTATCCACCCATGTCATAAAATTAGCAGACGACACAACAGTGCTCGGCCTCAACACCGGGAATGATGAGACTGCATATAGGCAAGAAATCCAACTGCTGGCAGCATGGTGCAGCAGCAACAACCTGGCCCTCAACACAAAAAAAATCAAGGAAGTAATTGGGGATTTCCATACGACCGGACAACTGAGCCACTCCCCACTCCTCATTGGGAATGAGGTGGTGGAGAGGGCCTCTAGTTTTAAGTTTTTAGCGTGACAGTGTCGGAGGACCTGTCATGGGGGAGGAACATCGCCTCTGCCACAGCGAAGGTCCAACAACGCCTCTACTTCCTCAGGAGGCTGAGATGGTTGGGACTGTCCCAGAGACTCATGGTCAGCTTCTACCACTGTTCAGTGGAGAGTGCGCTGACCAATGGGTAACTGGTGTGGTTCTCCGGCTGCACCAGCACAGAGAAGGAGGCCATACACAGAGTGGTGAGAGCCGCAGGGAAGATCATTGGGGTCATCCTTCCAGACATCGCGACTGTGTACACCTCCCGCTGCGTGTGCCTAGTGAAAAACATCCTCCAGGACAATCTACATCCAGCACACCAACTTTTTCAACCAATGCCCTCTGGGAGAAGATATAGGTCCATCAGGGCCAAAACTAGCAGGCTGGCCAACAGTCTATACCCCGATGCAGTCAGGCTGCTAAATGGACAGTCTGCCCCTTTGGACACCCCTCTGTGACATAATTGCCTCCCATACATCTCCATAACTGTGACCTGGACTGTGCATTGCTGCAAAACACTCAACAACCTCACCCCAGCAGATATATCTATCTATGTATTTATTGCACTAAGCACTTTACTGGTTATAGGGAGTCTATGGGGTATTTATGAGATTTATGAGGAGTTATGTGTAAAGTACAGGGTGGTTAATTAAGTGATTCATGGGGATTCAATTATGTATAAATGTATAAATTGGTGGATAACTAAAACTACATGCCTGTGTTTTGCTCCAACAATATTTTGTTGTTATTCTGTAACAATGACAAATAAAAAACAGAACTGAACTGAACTGAACTGAATCCTGCGTCATCATGTGAACAGACCCCCCCTACCCCCCTCATCCCACCACAACCCCCACCCCCTATTTTCTTTAAGGGGGGGGAGCTCAAAGGCCATGCATAATGTATGTTCCTTTGCCTGGCCTGCTGCCCGAGTGACTGGAGAGATTGATAGATGGATGGATTGATTGATTGATGATGACAGTTATGACTAATTCATAAAAAGCCGTAACTGAATGCGCATGTCGCTCACTCACGTTGACTCGCTCTGCTGCCCCCCCCTCCCCTTCGGCCAGTCCTCATAGCCCTGGAGGGAGAGAGAGATGTGTGGGGCGCCGGCTGTACTGAGACGTGGGTCAGAATAAGTTGGTTTTTATGCAGCGGGTCTGTTGCATACGGACCACTTTTTACCCAAAGCAACGGCAGCCCTGCCGACACGCCGGACACAGCCCATTACACATGCCCTCGCAGAACTATCCACACCAGAGGCAGAGACGCACACTCAGGCATGCAAAGATGCACACACAAACATGAATGCACACACATATACAAACATACACACAGCTGCATACACATATCCACACACAAACACACACACATACATATATACATACTGCATATGCCCAAACACAATAACACACAAGCACATACACATGCATGGACACATGGATAAACACAAAAACACACAAACACACACATACGCACACATATACTCTGCCAAGTTTGAAGACTCAGCTCTTAATTACGGCAAAGGAAATGCAAAGAATGTATACGTCTGCTATAAATATGAAACAGAGTGTCAGTGGAAAGCGCTGGAGAGCTTTGACAGCCCCAAAAAACGACAAGAAAAAACAACGAGACACCACAGGTCAAAACAGGTCGGAAGCAGGCACCCGTTCGCGCCTGAGATGCTAACTGGGCTTCTGTGGGATGAGGCAATGGATGAACTGGTGTTTTAATTTGACACTGTATGTCTGGCTGAATTTATTATGGCATGCGGAGACACTGTTGGAGTAGAGAACGCATAGGGTTTGTTGCTGTAGGTAAATATTGCATCAGTACTTTGTAATGACAAATCAAACTCTTATCAGGCATGTTTTGTTTTCTAGCTAAACAGGCATATTTTTGAACACTGTACTATCATCGCATGATAGTCGGCGATGTGAAAAGTTAGCTTCATATTTCATCATTCAGTATAGCAGTCGTGATAAATGCACTTTCAAACACTTTGCTGACTTACTAATTTGTGACAAACGTACACAGTTGGACTCACCTGCACGCACGCATACACCATGCACACAGACAAATACACACACAAACACACACACGCTAAACTAGTAGCCAGTCCAACAGTTTTATAAGAAAACAAACCATCACATTCAAACGGTGTCTTCCCTGACACACAGAACCGCTTATGGTTAAAAAATGTCACCCGCGAGTGTCACCGCTATTCCCTCTAAACTGAAAACATTAGCATATAACAGGGTAGCCCGTTCAATAGCAGCTGTTTGCCCGGCCCCACAGGCCTGCATATTTATGGGTGTAATGGGTATGGGTTTATTTTATTTGGGTCTTGTTATCTCCAAGAAGGAGAGTCTTTTGTGAGTGACATGATATGGAGGGAGCAAATAAAGGGACTTCAAGCGCGCTCTGCATGCTATGTCAGTGAGCTAGCCACGAGGGCTAAGCATTTCCACATTCAAAGGGGGCCAATGAATATTTGAATAGGCCCCAATCTGACAGACCATGCGTAATAGGAGAGGATCAGAATGAATATTATCAAAAGTCCTCTTTTCTCTCTCTTTTTTTTATTCCTTTGTTGATACATTTCACAAGCTGTATGAGTCCCTTTTGAACTCGGTAGATAGAAGGACATGGGTGAAAGTACAAAAAAAGCTAAGTTAAGAAAATATACCACCTGAAAATGTGATACCTGTATTTGTTTTCTTTTCAACTCAATCTAAAATCAGACTTACATTGACATTATTTTGGAAAGTGAATAAATCAATCTGTGAGAAATATTGTCACTTAGGTTTGCGATATAGGGTTAGTTTATGCATCAAATGTGTATAGGTGAAGCATCCCTCATAATATTTATTTTGAGCGTATTTGGTGAGCTGGGCTAAAAATATATGCATTTTCACAAAACATTGTCTGCTTTAACGCATGAAGAAAGCCTCAAAACCTCAATAAACCTGTTTTAAAATATACACCCATATCTATCTCTCTGCTACTTCATGGCCGGCTGCATGTTGACACTGGTCAAATGTCCAGTCTGAGGGGACAGAGTTAAGCATTGGGAGAGGCCGAGGTGTGTGTGTGTGTGTGTGTGTGTGTGTGTGTGTGTGTGTGTGTGTGTGTATGTGTGTGTGTGTGTGTGTGTGTGTG
>JAOPUD010000002.1:16668406-16687925 GCA_027122715.1 Trisopterus minutus
GGGAACAAAGAGAGAGGGAGGAAGGAAGGGGGGAAAGTAAAGAAAGAAAGGAAAGAAAATGTATTTTAAGTACATTTAAGAACAATGGAAAAATACATTTTAGATGGAAATTGGTTGAGAACTACCATGTGTGGCGGACAATCTGTACTTTGGGATTCCGGTATTTCAGGAAGGAGCTTTGTACCTGTGGTGTTACATGAGACCCAATCAGACTTTTTGGTTGAAAGTCTTTGTCATATTGACAACCAGGATTTAAGAGGACAATTTAATAATGGCAACAACAAAATAAATAACACTTAATAGACGATAGATAATAGCATCTAACATATTATTGATTTCAGAGTACTGTCTCCAGCAAAGCTAGAGCTGGTAAAATTCTAATTACAAACCATAAGGCTCAGGACTGTACTCCTTGCACCCTGCGGCCAGTTTCACTGTCTGATTGCAGCATTGCCATCTCCCGTACATCCAGAAATTCGGATGGTATTTTACAACCAAGTTATTGAGTTGTATCTCTATATCAGGGAACAAAGAGAATTCCAGTTGAGTGGAGTGATAACAAAACCATGGCACAGAAGAGCAGCAAGAGTAATGTCATTGTTTGGACATGTACAAGTAATCCCTGGAGCTCAAGCGCTGCTCACCCTCTTTGAGGGCCCTGACCCATCTCTGGCGACAGTAGTTATCTGGAGCAAAGATGTAGAGGTGTAGGTTGTCATGAAAGACCTGTGGAGACATGTTGGATCACAACCCCATCATGCTTTGTTTCTTTGCCTTGTTACATAAACACGAATGCCGATTTTGTTGAAATCATCAATCGTTATCATTTTTAGAAATGATGACGGAGATAACTTACCTGAAAGGGATACTTATTGCTGCATGGTATAGGAATACTGCTGCACACAATCTCTGCACACCTTACACTGGACAGCTCAATACAACCTTTCAGAATAGGCTTTTTCTAAAACAATAAAGAGCAACTTTTACCACAGGCGTGCTCTTTTTGAGGCCGCCAACAGTTAACAGTTTGAACAGAGGTCCAATGTAAGATGAATGGATGAATGACGGATGAATGAATACATACCCCAGGACGCCTTTCTAAATAGCTCAAGGCGCGATTGTCTAAGATAAACAGTCTCTCCTTATAGTTACATGGAGATGTCCTTCTCCTTTGCTGGGACTTTTTGATCATGATCCCTTTTAAGATAAGCGTGGTATCCATCGTAAATTGGTATTTTACCAATGGGAAGGAAAAGACAACACATAAATGATGTCGGGGTAGAAATAGGGACTGAGAAGGAGAAAGCAACAACAGTGATCTCAATGATAAATGCTATGTTTCCGGCATACATTCTCAAAAACCACATCCTGGAGTTGCAGTAAACCCTCAACCAAACTTGCATGGGTTCAAACACATTCTCACACATTCTCACACATACACACACACACACACACACACACACACACGTAAACACACACACACACACACGTACACACGCACACACACACACACACACGCACAAAAACACACCTACACACACACATTTGATGAAGCGTTTTGTTAACGTTAAGGGGACAGGCAACAGACAATGCTTAAATAATAAATAAATATCGTAACAAATTAGATGTCATGTTTCGAGTGTTTCGCCATCTGTGATGTGTGAATCAGCCTCTGCCTCAATTATCAGTTGATTGGTCAGTAAATTATGGGAATAAGTGGAAGGATCATTTACTGGTTCCTAGATTTTCGAATAGATTAAAAGTTTAAGGTCAAATGTCCGTTGAGGCTACGAAACAGAATGGTATTCCACGTGCCATCTAATTTGATATAATGAATAATGACATTCATGGACTTGGTCAGAAATATAAGGTCATCTTTGATTGCAGATGATGGAGCAATTTGGCCGTGGGGCCAGAATAATGCAGATGTAATTGATCATTCAAAAGGCTATCCTGAGGATGAACAATGGTCCTAGGAGTGGGGGTTTTAATGATCTGATCTTTAATGGTCAGCAAGTCATGCTATATGTTTATTTACCAATAATTAAAAGTATTGGTTATCTGAAGATAAAATGGCATGGGACCGTTTATGGAGAGCGGAAGTATGTCAATATCTGGGACTATAGTTTGAGGTAGATTGTGGTAGTTTGAGGTAGTTTGAGGTAGAAGACTGAAGTAGAGCTCTAAGGCTATGTAGAGGGGCCAGGGCAGGGGGAACCCCCTGAGAAGAAATCAATTGTCTTTGGGGATGTGGGGATGGGAAGCCCAAGTCAAGAATAAATTATTGTTTGGAGTATGTATGATTTAGAAGCTCAGGTTTTGGATAAAAAAGTGGAAGAATATGGATTTCTACCTACCTACCTTATAGCATTGTCCTACCGTGGCTGGTCCCTATATGGTACATTTAGATGTGAATAAAGACTGGGAAACAAATGAAATGGGGTGCTGCTCGAGTTGATGGAATATGGATAATGGTACACACAGTGTTATGTATCATAACATATTTAACCTGTTTATTAAGAAGGTTAGGGTTAAATACTATGCAATATGGTCAGGGAGATTGGACGAAGTAGGAGAGGACATAGGATCAGTAGGCCTATGTCGTTTTATCAATGGGGTAAATAGGATGTTATACATATTTTATTAGTCGTAAAGATGTAATCTTCTCGGTTCAGAGTGAGATTTTGTTGGCGGGGGATTTTTATAAAATACCGGACGATTTTAAAATTCCGCCCCAACAAGGGAATGTCCGGACAAAAGATGACGCCCGGTCACCCTACGTACGGGGAACCCATTTGATTCCTCCCTGCTCCACTGTAAAACAGCGGCGCTAGTTGGTGGGCGCTATCATGGTAGTTACTCTGCGTGAGAAATACGAAGTGTGGCGTGTGAGCGGCGTGTGTGCATGGGTTGAAAAGGGTGTGTCTCACGCCCATTGCGTGAGACTTGAGAGCCCTGAATCATTATTTCTATATATCTAAAGTTCCGGTGATACACACTAGGGTAGTTGGTGGCGCTGTGCCCCTTGGACGCTGATTTTTTAATCCGTCAATCAACCAACGAAGAAGATGACCCGTCAGACATATGTTGTTCAGTCGGCATTAGTTTGCTAATGCTGGATCAAAATCGTGGATACTGTTAACCAAACCCATATTTAAGTCGGTGATAGAGGTTCGTTTCACAGCAGGTGAGTTGAACTTTGGTCTCATATCGTGTTGATGCGCTGAAGAACGATGGCGTATGTCTCAGAAATGGCTCCTCGGTCCAGCTTTAGCCCCGCTAAGCTAAGGTTCACTGGCTAATGCTGCAGTGGGGGTACCAGCCCATAATAATAAGACCATGCTTTGATCCCTGTTAGTTTTATTTCTTCTGAGTAAAGTTAATCTTACTCTTTTTTATTTTTTTCTTCAAATATGTTGATTGTTGGTAAACAGTTGGGAGTTTTATACATGTATAAGAGTAGTCTGCTAACGCTAGCCGGCTATGCAACACATTAGAGCTCCTTCTGTACGGGTTAGGGTTAGGACTATCCCTAGGACTAGGACTAACCCTAAAAGGTTAGTGTCAGGGTTAGGGCTAACCCTAACGGGAGGACAGGAGGTCGCAGAGTAGGGATCTGTCGTCTGGACTTCATTCATTAACATGTTTTAAGTTTTGAAATATATCTTGTGTTATTATAACTAAAGTCATTGATGTAAATGAGAGTACGAGCATGCCGTTTTGAATAGGACCCAAACGATGACGAAACGAAGGCAGATTCTACCCCCTTTCTAAGCCCAGGTCTTGATTTGGACAAAAAATAATACAAAAAATGTTTAGGTTATTGGATATAAATATAGCAATTCCTGCTGTTACATCTAACCATAACATCTTCAATATGGTTATTTTAGGTCACCATTATGGGTGAACCACAGCAGGTGAGTGCGCTGCCTCCCCCACCGGTTCAGTACATAAAGGAGTACACGGATGAGAACATTCGCAAGGGCATGGCCCCCAAACCCCCTCCGCCCAT
Source organism: Trisopterus minutus (assembly GCA_027122715.1). Lineage (NCBI taxonomy): Eukaryota > Metazoa > Chordata > Actinopteri > Gadiformes > Gadidae > Trisopterus > Trisopterus minutus. The sequence continues at coordinate 16,672,419 of JAOPUD010000002.1, forward strand.
CAGGGACAGCTACATGATGTTCGGCAACCAGTTCCAATGCGATGACCTCATCATCCGGCCCCTTGAGAGCCAGGGCATCGAGCGGCTGCACCCCATGCAGTTCGACCACAAGCGGGAGCTGAAGAAGCTCAACATGTCCATCCTGGTGAACTTCCTGGATCTGCTCGACATCCTCATCAAAAGCCCCGGCAGCTTGAAGCGAGAGGAGAAGCTGGAGGACATTAAGCTGCTGTTCGTTCACATGCACCACCTCATCAACGAGTACCGACCGCACCAGGCCAGGGAGACGCTGAGGGTGATGATGGAGGTGCAGAAGAGGCAGCGGCTGGAGACGGCCGAGCGGTTCCAGAAACACCTGGAGAGGGTGGTGGAGATGATCCAGGGTTGCCTGGCCTCTCTGCCCGATGACTTGCCCCAAATCGAGGGCCCAAACGGGGTAGGTGAGGGAGCAAAGAAGGGGTCTGGAGCAGTCGTAGTCAGTGGCTCGGGCCAGGCGCCCAGACTTGCATCAGAACCTATGGACGTGGAAGAGGCCGGGGCGAGTTCTACGGCAGCTAGCCAGCAGGACAAGAGAACAACAGCCTCTAGGGCGGACAATGTGTGGGACAAAGACGCTGCTATGTGCAGTATCATAGATGAGATTGCTTGAGTCTTGTGTTGATTGGCTGTGTGTGAGTAGTGCTGTTTTCTTTGTTTATTTGCGTCTGTATATAGAATTTAAAGTCTTTGGATTATTTTTTTCCTGTCAGTTTTTATTCCTGTATTTTCTTTTTTATATTATTAGAGGTTACCCAGTTATCATCTAAAACATACTGTGATATTTCGAAATATTTCAGTACATTTCTTTATGGCTGTGAAATGGTTCCAGCTCCTGGCAGCAACTCTCTAATAAAAGGACATTTGTAAGAGATTCAACCGTTCCACTAAACAGATCTTTATTGATGGCTTTTCTGTTCATGCCCCTTTAGACAATATAAAGAAGCTCCTCTCATACTGAAAAACAAGCAAACCAGCCACATAGTAACATGTTTATACTAGTTGGGCTGCAGTGCACTGCATGCCCATTGGGATTCAAAACATAGTTTTCTACTGTAACATAAAACTTCAATACACCTTGATCTGATGCACCCATCTAAAGTAGCATGGAATGAAACAATGTAAAATCTAATTGAATCCTTGTCAGATTATGATTTTCAATAGTTGTCCTGCTCTAAATCCTGTCATAAAATACCAATGGATCATTGTAATAAATCAAATGCAATGTAAGACCTACACATTGTGTTTCCCCAAATATTGCCTGCCTGTCAAACCTTTTGCCTTCTCATTGTCAAACCTTTTGCCTTCTCATTGTCAACTGCAGGCATTGAGAATGTTGCTTGGTGCCCGGGGGCTCAGTTCAGCGTAGTTGTTTTTACAGTGTGCGGAGCGTATAACTTGATGCTACGACAAATGTCTCCATTCAAACAATGACACAAGGCTTGCAGTCATTGTCAGTTTAATCAGACAAGCCAAATAGCTGAAATGTACAAATGTATTCCCTTAATAACTTTAACACACCAGGTACAAAGGTTTATATAATAATTTAAACCCATACAGTATACACTGATCACCATTTAAATATTGCATTTGGGGAGTTTTATTTTGGATTTCTAAGACAGCAAGACTACTTAATTATTTTGAAAATACTAATATTCAATATTATCAGCTATTCATTCACACATTATTCTACATTTTCCAATAATTAACATTCATGTGCAGAATATATAAGGTCCAGACAAGAAGTTATGAAACTCGCCTTATTTGGTTTCACAACAGGGTGGTACGCCGAGCCCTCCTCCAATCAGAGCGTATACCCTGGTGTCACATGACCTTTATTTACGTAACGTAATGGTTACAGAGTATGTAACCCCTATGTAGTCCTGCGGTTGTCGGTAGATTTCAACCGTACTATAAACAAACAAGACTTTCCATTTAATAGAGCAGATCTTAAGCTGTATTATGCCATTTATGTTTCGCGGAGCGCATGTGGATCGGAGCACCGCGGAGGGGGAGGGACGCGGAGGGCTCGGGGTTTTCTACTCCGCTGTAACGGAGACATAACCAGAGACATAACCAGAGACGCACCGTATACTCAGGAATGGATAACGTCGATGCATTTATCTCCAAGTAAAGCCAAGTTAGACTGAAAGGTAAAGGCCAGTTTCCGGGGCGCCAGGACCTAAGAGTGGAGGTTAGTAAACAAAAAAACCTGCCAATCTCGAACGGGAGGTTAGACAGACAATGGGAGGTAGAAATAATGAGTTGTATTTGTGTTATGTTAAATAACTTGTTTTGACTCGGTGCAATGCCGAAGTCGACTACTACTTTGTAATAATCATTGACTTCTTATCACCCACGTTAATGCATTAGTTCATATAAGCGTTGGAGCGTTTTTTTGGCGATATATAAAGCAGAGCCATGGACCTGCTGGACTGCCCGGTGTGTGAGCTGACCCTGTGTGAACCTGCGACCCTGTCCTGCGGCCACTCGCTTTGTCGCAGATGCGTCGGGTACCTCCCGTCCAAATGCCCTTTATGCAAGGAGAGATTTAAGCAAAGAGACACACAAAACACCAAAAACAACGTGTTGTTGGTCGGTCTGGTTGAAAAGTGCTACCCCCAAGAGACGAGGATGAAGTGCTGCATCCAGGAGAAGCTTAGAGCCAACGAATTCACGGAGGTTTTGAGGATCGCAGGCGAGGCTATGCATTTAGGTAAGGAAGCACATCCACGTTGATGTTGTGTAACACACGGGATGATGGCTCAATTATTGTGTAACGCGTTGTTCTTGCTGGAATCATATGTAACAGCAAAGGCTGCATACCACTTTGCTTGGGTTCTTTAAATGCAGACACGTTGACATTTTGCTTGGGATTTGGAAAAAATCGAGTACTGATACTGCCACGGCAGCGATCTCCCGCGGAGAACCCGGGATGAACTATACTTGACAGGTGTTTGACAAATGGGAGGAGACGTAATGCTGACCCAGTTCCTGATGCTGAATATTGCATCTGGATTTTGTCGATGATTAACTCGTGCCTGAGAAAATCTCTCCTTATGAGCAAACATGAATGTATATTTTAGGAAAAGTAAACACGAACGAAATGTCAACACAATTGATACATTGTGGGGGTACTTTGGTTGAAAACATTGCACATTGCACAGTTAGACCTGCTTATTTTGCCACAATGTACAGTGAATCAGGTGTGCGATCAGTTGCTTTCTTTCTAACATTCATATTTTCACCATACCATCACAGTGACCGTATTGTTGGGCTCATATGATCTTTGTCTCCCCTGTGCATGCACCCTATGCATGCACCCTCTGGAGCTAATACTTTAGCTCCAGAAGATCTGGCTTTCAAGCTATACAGAGCAGAAGCACTTTCAGGACTGAAACGCTACTCAGATGCTCTCAGTGACCTGAGTGATCTCTGCTCCCTCCACCCTAGTTGGATTGAGGTGAGCGACTTTTACCACATCATGACATTGCTTTCTATGCGGTACGTCTGCGCCCAGTGTTCTCAGTGCTGCAAATCAAGGCAAAAGCTGGTCCCTTCTTTAGCTGACCTAACTTTGTTGAATACGCTGATCAGGGTTTGCCACAATGTAAACGCAATCAGCCCTAACCAAACTGAGGTGTGCGTTTACTTACTTGTACTGACTGTGTGACTCTAACCCTAACGTGTTTATATAATTTAGTTTATGTTTGTGTATTTTATTGAAGTGGTATACTTGCTCAGCATGATTTGCCTGCTGAGACACACGGTTGCATAAATAGATCGAAACCTGTTTTATGTGTGTATCGCGGACTATGATCTAGAGTTACAATGGTTTGTTTTGCTAAAGTTATATAAACTACTTATATCCTGAGCTGAGGTCGGTGGACATAAGGACTATAATTATATAAAACCGATTAGAATTTATGGTTTAACATTAACCGACACAGATATGTACTCCTTTTGGTTCTGATTGAATGTATTCCAATAAAAATGGTTACACTGCTTTCCTCCACGTACTCCAGGCCTTCTACCTCAAAGGGAACACACTGCAGGAGATGGGCCGTCCCACTGAAGCCCTGGCCCAGTTTCACCACTGCCTCACCCTCCAGGCCGACTTCAGCCCCGCCAAGAGGCAGGTTAGAAAGGTGAGAACCCATGAAACTAACCCACCAGCTGCAATAAGATCCACAAACAAAGACCATGTCCACATAGTGCTGGAAAATCTGTCCATCTCTGGGTCACACCAGAACTTCAGAACGTCTCCTGTCTCAACTCCCAATCTGATACCTGACTTTAGACCTTCTGATGATTTGAACATTCACATGGTTCTGCTTTGGTTGTCCCATTCATCCAGCTCAGGGTGCTTCCTGCAGACTGGCTGACAAACAGCAGGACACTCCTTCAGGATGGATGATTTTAATTATTATTAATTATTAATTATTAATTACATGATGTCATTCCGCCCCCAGATCCTGACCGCGGAGGGGGTGACAGTGCCTGAGGAGGAGCAGCATATTCTGCCCTTTCTGTCCGAGTATCTGAACGAGGCTGGCGGCTCCCTGAACTGGGCCGGGGGGCCGGGGGCCCGCGGGCAGCACTCAGAGAGGAGGTCCACTGGACGGGTACGGGGCATGAGGAGGGTTGTGGCACGTTTAGGATACATACACATCACTGGTGTGTATACACCACTAGTGGTGTACAGTATATACACCACTGGTGTGTACACACCACTAGTGGTGTGTATAGACACTAGTGTGTATACACACACACCAGTGGTGTATATGTATCCAGCATGTATCCTGCAGATGGCATTTCCTCTGTCAAAAAGGTTTTAATGAATCTCAAAGAATAAATTTGTATCAATCAAATCCACCCAGGGCTCCAACAGCACAGGGATGTCAAAGGTGAAATGTGAATGTTGTTATTAGTTCCTTAAGTTGTATTGTGCAGTATAACATGCTCATTCTGTACAGTGAACTTCTTACGACAAGGCGAAGGTCATCTACCTGGTACAAAAACACTTTGTAGCGAAAAATTAGCAAAACCAAAAAGTAGGATCATATCTTTTCTGGAGTCGGTGGAGATAAAGAATCGACGAGCGCAGTGAGGTGGTATCAGCGAAGGTTCCACCTCTTCATGTAATGCTTCTTCTTTTGTGTTCTCAGGGTTCTAGCATGGTGGCGGACAGCGGCACAGAGTGCTGTCTGAGCCTCTGCCAAGCTGTCTCTTTCCTGCCCACGCCTGATGAAGACGATGACACCATGACGATGATGAGGAAGGACGACGCTCTGGGGAGAGGTGAAAACACTCACACTGAAACACACACACCTGGAAGATCCATGAATCACTCCCGATGCCACATCCTAAGGAAGGCAAAGACCGCAGAAATCATGAATACAGTTGAATACAGTTATGAATAATCATCATCAGTTACTTACCTGATGTTGTTATGTGCTTCTTATGTTACCAAAATGCATCACACTATAACGATTCAGCTCAATTAAATGTGGTGTAGTCTTAATGACACTGCAGTTCAAATGCAAACTGCATACGTATGTTAAGTGTAAGTACATCATATATTTGCATACTTTATCAGTAAATAAGTCAGTAAAAATACTATACTTATTTGATCTAATATATCATATTTATTCGTATTGATTTAAATGCTAAATTTCTGTTATGGTGTAGTGAGTGTAACATAATTCACCTACAGCATTTTGTTATGTGTGGTTCTTTACTCTGTGTAGGCATGTCGTTTACTGTCTCGGTGTTTCAGGGATCGCGGTCCCTTTAAGGATTAGGAGTTTCTCATGACGCGGGGCCCGAGGCGGGATATACTTTCTTGCACCACGTTTGGATTGGTGTTTTTTGTCTAACGAAATAAACGAGTGACACAACTGTGTGCTCAACGTGGGAAATTGTACCTTTCATTTATTGCAATTTCCACAATGGAATATTTCCATTCTTATGCTATTGTATTGTTTGTGTTGTATTGAGACTCAGTGTTGTGGTTGTGTCCGTGCAGGTTGTCGTGGTAAACGGCGAGAGAAGAGCTTTTCCGTGCTCTCCCTGAGCGACTTTGAGTGTCCTCTCTGCATCAGGTGGGTTCCCCAGGGGTCACACCGTTAACCACGCGTGGTTAGAAGGTGCTCTCGTTAATACTTTTGTCTGATTGGTCATTTATGTAACTCTACGCTCTGTTATTTCTGAATATCAGAATTCTGCTAGGAGTAACAGAGTGTTGCTATGGACACAGTTTCAACAGAACAGACTATTTTTTTTGTTGGTTGCGGAGGCAATAAAATCATTTTGTTTAATCAACAAAATATCAACCTGTCAGGGCTATTAACGACCTGCTGGCTGTTTTTGTGTGTCCGTACCGTGGTGAACTCTCTGTGGTCTTCAGGCTGTTCCACGAGCCGGTCACCACCCCCTGCGGACACACCTTCTGTAAGAACTGTGTGAAGAGGAGTCTGGACCACAACCTCCGCTGTCCGCTCTGCAAGCAGCCGCTGCAAGAGGTGACCCCTCCGCATCATCTCCTTGTTTCTTCTTCTTCCTCGTTTCCCTGTGGCATTAAAGGTGTTACAAGTCCCAGCTAACTATAATCAATATATTATGAGATCAGCACAAAGTGTGAAAACGGTGTGAGTGAGGACCTCCTAAAAATGAAGACGAAGCTCAAGGCAGTGAAACATTGATTCCACGCACCTATTATGTAAAGGCCTACTGCATATTAATGACGTGATAGAAGTCCCTCTCGTGGGGCCCACCACTCTCATAACATGTGATATACGTCATTTAAATCACTTATTATTCAGATCCCCGTCTCCTTCAGAAGAGCTAAAACCCATTTGTGTGTTCCCAATGTTTGAAGTATTTTGAGGAGAGGAAGTTCAGCAGCACGGTGCTTCTCCAGGACATCATGGTCCACCTCTTCCCCTCCCAGCTGGCTGAGAGGAAACGCATAGACGACACCGAACTGGCTGAACTGTCCAAGTAGGACCCCCCCCCCCCTGTCCCTCGATACGCACACACAACATGCCCCCACCAGAACACATCGGGGCTTTGCTCTCACAGGAAAGAAAGAGGTCTACCCTGGCCATGAAGCTGGCAATGTTGTGGTTTTGTAGATGTTCAATGTTTGATGGACAGCATTACACTATCAACCACGATGCTCACCCTAACCTTGTGCACGTCCGGTAGCTTATCCATCGTTGAGGCGAAGCTTGCAGCACACGAGTGCACAAACAAATAAAATAAACATCTGTATCAAATGCAATTGGCTTCTGTCTCAAAGGTGTATAGTAATAGTGATAGAAATGTATTGACAGACACGTATGCAATATGATAATTACATTACATTTAATTAGCAGTATTTATCCAAAAAGCCCAAGAAACATTTGAGTACATACAAATTCATAATCAACATCGCAAAGCCTTCTGTTCATAGCTCTGTCCTCCCCTCTTCGCCCTCCTCCCCTGCTCCGTCTCTCCCGCGCTGCAGCCTCACCAAGGACATCCCCATCTTCGTGTGCACGGTGGCCTACCCCGGCGTCCGCTGCCCGCTGCACATCTTCGAGCCGCGTTACCGGCTGATGATGCGCCGCTGCATGGAGACGGGAACCAAGAAGTTTGGCATGTGCAGCTACGACCACAGCAAGGGGTAACCCTCTCGCTCGCCCTCATTTTTGTTTCCCACTCGCACTCTCCATTGCTTGCTCATCTACCTCTCTGTCTTTACGTCTCTCTCTGTCTGTCTGTCTACATCTGTTTCTGTCTACATCTCTCTCTCTGTCTGTCTGTCTGTCTCTCTCTCTCTACATCATGCTACGTCGCTCCTGTCTACACACTCTTTATAAGGCCTAAATTAATAGAGCATTTATGCAGATGGCAGATGACAATCTTCGCCTCGTAGGATTTACAAATAAACAGCTGCCATGATTATTATCCTTTAGTTATCAGTTTAGAGATAGATTATAGATTCCATTATAGATAATGTTGGATTATTACCTCCACCAAGGAGGTAATGTTTTCCCCAGAGTTTGTTTGTTTGATGTAAAGATGTTAAAACGTTTTCAGCCTCACTGACTGGCATCAGGTTGTTACACCAGTGCATACAGTGTTACCCCAGTGCATACAGTGTTACCCCAGTGCATACAGTGTTGGGCCAGTACATACAGTGTTACCCCAGTGCATACAGTGTTGGGCCAGTGCATACATTGTTGGGCCAGTGCTTACAGTGTTGGGCCAGTGCATACCAACAGGTAGAAGACCTGCGCCGTGTCTTTGGAGTACCAACCTGTGCGTGTCTTGGCTCCAGGTTCGCGGACTACGGCTGCATCCTGGAGATCCATGCGCTGAAGCTGCTCCCAGACGGCCGCTCCTTCGTGGACGCTCTTGGCATGAGCCGCTTCAGGGTGCTGAGGAGGGGGCAGAGGGACGGCTACCAGACCGCCGACATAGAGTACCTGGAGGATGTCAAGGTCAGACACACGCACACGCTCTCTCTAGTGCTGCCAGCCCACGCACTACACACTACACACTTCACACTACGCACTACGCACTAAACACTAAACACTACGCGGGCTCTCCCAACCCATGCACACACACACGCACACACACGCACACAAATAGAGACATTGTTCGCTGGCTGTCCGAGTGTGTGTGTCTGTGCGCAAACCCAAATGATTTTTGAATTTACCGTACAAGCTGGTCATTTATTAGATGCTTTAATTCAAAGTACTTACAGGCGAGGCTGAGGACAATCGAAGCATACGATCCCTAGTCGGACAGATGTTATGTAAGAACGTCGCATTAAACGAGTGCCGTACTCTCTCTCTCTCGACTGCTCTCCATAACCCCCTCTTCTCCGTTGGGTGACGGCTGCGTGTCTGCGACACAAAGCCACACAGCGGCGGGGCTAGAGGTGTGAAGGCCGGGGGGTCGGGATAACGCACGGATTACCCTAACCGTCGCGCTCACCTTCTCCCCCTGCTCCTCCTCTTGGGCCCCTGCTGTGGGCCCTGACATCCAGGTGGAAGGGCCTGAGCTGGAACTGCTGCAGGGTCTCCATGATGACGTGTACCAGGAGGCGGTGGAGTGGTACCAGCGCATCGGAGAACACATCCGGGAGCGCATCACCGCGCAGTACGGGGCCATGCCCGAGAAGGAGGACCACTTCCAGGTGAGGGGGCCAGCAGGACCCCGGTGTTTCTACTGACCTGTCGGGACCTCACAGCTGTAGGCGGCCTCTAGGGACGCTCATACACACCGTATGCGTTTAGAATTCACCGTCTCCAGTGTCCACTGTCCCACCAGCACCAGAAGCCCTCAGGAAGTGATTCCCCCGGAAGGAATGAGAGCTCAGAGCTCTCTATAGTTCGGTTATGAAGTGTTGCAAACATAGTCTGACTGTGGGCCTTTGGACTGATGCATTTAAATTGTATGATTTTAGTACAGAGCCACATTCACTCATTGCTTTTAGAAACGACAACTTGCGTTCTTTGTGTCGGACCCGAATGTATTTAAAGCCATCGAAAGTGTCAAGTTGTCAGACTTCTCAGAACTGTAAAGGTTTTGGACGTAGGAAAACGTGATGGATTACAAACAATGATTGATTCAATGATGATTGTTGCACCGTTGTAGTCGCGACTCGGATGCTGTTCGTCCTTCTATTTATAAGTATATCATAGATAGGGAAATGAAGGGGCTCACAGCAGAAAGTACAGGATCACAAAAGAAGAAACAATTAAACAAACAAAGAAAGACAAAAAATTTAAAGGTCTCATTTCCTCCCCCCCAGACGTCTTCGGATGGGCCGGCCTGGTGCTGGTGGGTGCTGTCGGTGCTCCAGCTGGACTCGGCCTACCAGACCACCATCCTGTCCCTACCCTCCCTCAAAGACCGCCTGGGACACCTGCGTCGCGCACTCCAGTACTTCTCCCAGAGCTAGTGCGGCCCGCCGCCACACGGAGAGCTATACCATGCCAGGTTAAATATGCTACTTTCCTCTTTTGGACATTCTGACCCCGATACATTTGGCTAGCTAGACGCACCACGGTGCAACGATGGCCTACAGACACTTTCATTTGTGGACATTCACACGGCAAAGTAACGTGGATACAGGGACTTGTTGTTTGTTAACGTGGTGAGTTGATGTTTAGAATTAGTTTGATCATTTTGGTTAGTTGAGATTATTAACAAAACGCCTATTCACATGTTTTAATGTTTGATTTATAATTTTGGCACAGGACATACTACTTATTGACAGACTTCATCTGTCATGGTGAAAATGTGGATGTTCATGGAGATTGGCTCTATTTAATCGATTGTTTGGGAATGCCACTAGGGGGCAATGTTCTATAAAGCCATAATATGACGGCAAATGGACTACACCCCATCACACAGCTCTTATGCAGACCAAGTGCAGAGCAGCATGAGGGACACTGCCTTTATTCCCAATATTCTTCTTGCCATCAAATAAATAACTTTCACATCCCCGAATGACAGCTGGATGAATAAGATGATCTAATGTGCCTGTTGCAAACATTAAGAATAGATGGAAAGTAAGAGTACAACCAAAACCTGATATTTTTTTAATACACTAAGCGCAATTTCAAGTGTTTGATGTTTCAGGATGATTCAGGCTCAGGACTGGGCTGGCCAATGCGCATGCCGGGCACTTCACCGGGAAGAGGGGCCGATGTGCTTTTGTGCACTGACAACACAATTATCATTATTATTCTTTTTATTTTTTCTATTTTAACTAACCTCATAACCTCTTTTAATTAACCTCATGTCAATAACACTTATCTTAAACGGTAGGATGCGCAGCGCCAGGCTTGGCTGGAGACGTGCAGAAGGCTTTGTGGTTTTTACCGTGGCCGTACGCACGCAGACGGGGTGGAGCGCTCTGAGCTCGGCCCCGGGGGCCTGCAGCATCACCACTGCAGCGCCGCCACGCCGCCACGCCGCCACGCCTGCCTCGTGCTCCGACCGGCCCACACTGGTTTTGGTCGAAATAAGGCGATCTGGTCCATTGCTTTTCATGGTCCTTATAAGACGTGGCAGTGGTGTAACGAGGTCATTAAGCCCCTGTCCCCCCCGCCTAGTAAAAACTAATTAGAAATATATGTTGGTACACATTTCTGAATCCATAACAAGAAAATGTGTAAAATCACGTTTTATTTCGATCAACTTGAATCTTCAGAGTCCGAGTTGTCATGCCGTGATTCACATCTCAGTGGATCGAGGACCACCGGCTGATAAGCCGACACTGTTGTGTGGGACCTCGGCCGGTTCAGGTCCGGTCTGGCTCAGAATCAGTCCCAGATCTAGTGGTGAGTGGTGTTCATCGAGGTCAGTCATCGCTCAGTCGGCCAAAAACTGAGTTCATGTTCATTGGGGATTAGTGGTTAAGAAGCTTGGGAACGGCTGTAAATAATTATGTTTCTTTACTTCAAGTACAGAAATCAAAACAGAAATGCCTTCAGCGTGCCGCAACTTCCCTCAAAGCTCACTCGAAGGTTTCCTGGCAGACCCTGAATAACAACAGACGTGAGAGTGGGAGGAGTGGGGGTAATCGCTGGCCAAAAAATGACATGCACGCCAGACAGATGTTGCCAAATTTGCCAAACTGACCGATATGTTTGCTGCAAACTTCAGCAAAGTGGGCCACGAGGGCTGAAGAACTGAAGAGGGTCAGGATCCTCCAGACACGCTTTGCGGGTGCATCAAAAAACATGTGCAGAAAAATAAACAACAGCGCTGGCCTCTTGGCCAGACCTAGGGGTGGGTCGTTCTAGGGGTGGGTCGTTCTAGGCCAAATGCCAGGGCTGTTTTTGTCCCAGTCCAAACACATTTCAGCCCATCCGAGGTGAAACCAGTGCATGTGGTGCAACAGGTTGAAGACAAGGAGACGGCTAAATGCATTCTATGTTGTGAATTGTAAGGCACTGATGAAATGATGTACGTGCACCTATTGGGTACATGTATGCTTAGTATGGTTGATATTCTACGTCAACAAAATCTAGGCTACCAAATTGAATCTAATGATGGGTGGGAGCTTCTTTAGATTGACATGCTACGCATTTGATTAGTTTCAGTGTTTATCTTGTATACAACTCCTAAAAGCTTTGTGTTAGATTAGCTCTTGCTAGGTTCCATTAGGAGTGGTGAAGCTACACTGTATAAAGAAAAACAGTGGGGACTGGCTAACAACTCATGTTTGTTAAGCTTTTTTCTTTTTTAACGGTGTGCCATGTATTCATTACGTTCACCTACGTTTTTACGTGACACGGTGTTGATGAGCATTATCATGTTACAGTGTTAATTTCAAAATACCAGTGTATATACATGCAGCTCCGATTCAAATTAATGTTAGGTTTGCCAATCAACATTGGTCAACCTAACACACTATTGTCTTAGTTCAAAGCCAACATCTGGATTGGCTGATGGACATGGCATTGCTTTTATTTATTCATCTAGTGAGAAGCCATGGAACGCATATTTTATTTTAAACCATCACAGCCAAAGCCCTTTTCTATCAACTCTATATTACCACTTGAATTACTTCACATCACCATCGGCTGCCATTGCAAGGACATAACCCAAGTTGTAAAAGGGATTGACGTTCTTACATTGTCAACACAGGTTCACTTGGGGTCTCCCGTCAAGAAGGGGAACCAGCCTTTGGAGGGTTATAATAATCATAATAATAATTTTATTTGAAGACGCCTTTCTTGACACTCAAGGACACCGTACAGAGGTACAAAAGTCATTCAGAGGTAACAGAATTAAGAAAGAAATAAGTTATAATAACAAAGACATAGTAATTGGCATCAGGTGGAATAGGCAATTTTGAACAGATGGGTTTTGAGATGAGATTTGAAGAGTGAAAATGAATTAATGTTTCGGAGTTCGGGTGGTAGAGCATTCCAAAGACGGGGAGCAGAGCGGCTGAATGCTCTGTGCCCCATGGTGGTGAGACGGGCAGAGGGTACAGACAGGTGTATGGAGGAAGAGGATCTGAGGGAGCGGGAGGGAGTGGGTATGTGGACGAGGTCAGACAGATATGGGGGAGCAAGGTTATGGATGGCCTTAAATGTAAACAGGAGGACTTTGAATTTGAGGCGGAACTGAACCGGGAGCCAGTGGAGCTGCTGGAGGACAGGGGTGATGTGGTGGATGGATGGGGTGCGGGTTATAATGCGGGCAGCTGAGTTCTGGACCAGTTGGAGTTTATGGAGGGATTTGTGAGGGAGGCCGAGAAGGAGAGAGTTGCAATAATCTATACGGGAGGTGACGAGGCTGTGGACAAGGATGGCGGCAGTGTGAGGGGTCAGGGAAGGGCGGGTGGAAGTAGGCAGACTGGGTGATGTTATTGATGTGGGATTGAAAGGATAGTGTATTGCTTCCCCATTAATGATTTGGAAATGCAAATCAAACAAGAGTCATTCCCCTTCCACTCAACACATTCTTGATTCAAATATCTTGGAATAAACATTACACGTTCCTTCACCCCTCTTCTTGGAGCAAATTTTACACCCCTAAATAATCAAATGAAAGCTGACTTTCAAAGGTGGAGCAGTCTTCCTCTGACTATTGCAGGGAGGGTACAATCTGTGACGATGAACGTACTCGGACTTCCGGTGTAGCGACTAATGGAGTAGGACGCGCCTCTCTGAGCTCCTGCAACAACCGTCACAAATTGTATTTTAGGCACACTTTGTGTCTTTTTCCCGGTGTGTTTTCCCCACTACCATAATCTCAACTCAACGCCGACCTTTTACCGATCAAAATGCCTCCAAAACCTAAACCACAACCACCGCGGCCTACACAGCGACACTCCTTGCCCCGACTTCAAGGCTGAGCTGCTCTCGTCACTCCACGTCGAGATGGCGGCTATTTTCAAAACCGAGCTTCAAGCTGCCTTGACTGAGAAATTGTCAAACATCAAGACTGAGCTACGGGCAGTGAAGTCTGAGATATCTGACAGCATTACAAACATCCAGTCTGACGTGCACACTCTTAAGGGCACTGTTGGTGAAATTAAAACATCGCTTTCCTCCTGCACTGACGTCATCACTACCTTAAAAGCTAAAGTTGAGCATCTGTCAACAGAACTGATAAGATTGGACAATTAATGCGAGGATTTGGAGGCGAGATCTCTGCGTAATAACATATGGTTGGTGGGAATTCCTGAGGATTTTTCCACCTCTTCTGCTGCTACAGCTATTTCCTCTCTGCTCAAGGAGGCACTGAAGCTCGAGAAGGAGCCTTTCGTGGACTGCGCTCATCGCACTCTCCAGCCGAAGCCGAAACCCGGTGAGCACCCTTATCGTTATCATATGGACTGTGTGGACATATTTCGCCGAGCCAGAGCTAAGCAACGGATCAAGATTGGAGACATGACTTCCTCTATCTTCCCCGACTACACTCCGAGGACGGCTCGTGCCCGAGCCGCCTTTAATGATGTCCGGCGCCAGCTCCGTGAGATATCGGGGATACATTTCGGGCTGCTCTACCTCACGCGACTCCGGGTTACACACAACGGTGCAGAGAAGGAGTTTAAATCACTAGAAGAAGCCAGAGTATTCATCAGGGCGGTGAACACGTAAGGGAAATAAGATATACAACACTGATGTAGTGACTCTTCACAATTATTGACAGTTTTTTCAATTCATGTGGACGTGTTTACGTCTATATGGGTTGTTTTGTTCTCTTTTCACTCTTCAGTGGATCTCAGTTTAACTTGGACTTGATTAATGCCTTGTTGCCAAACGTTGCTAGTTTTTCAGGAGCTCGAACCGAACCGAAGCCTGACTGTTACTATTAGTCTAAAAGCCGTAAGCATTTGTTTTAGGGATCCAACTCCTTGTGGAGTTAGCACTGGGTTCACCATCGTTTGGGGATGGGGTCGTTGTAAGTGCTCGTGTTTTTTTTTTATTATTGTTTGTTTTTGTCGTTTTTCTTATCTCTTTTCTTCTCTGGGGAGTCCACATTTAGTCCATTTCTATGTCTAAGAATTTAAGAAATGCCCTCAAATCCCAGTACTTCTGATATCCCACATATTGGGCCTTCTGGGAGACTTTTGAGCTAGAATATTAAAGGCATGGGGAGTCCACTTAAGAGATCTAGGATATTTGTGCATCTGAAACGTCTTAAAGCTGACCCAGTGTTTCTACAGGATACTCACATGCGCACCAAAGATCAGGTCAGAATTCAATGTCCTTGGGTTTCCGAGGTGTTTCACTCCAATTTCAATTCTAACCCCCCCCAGGGGGGTTGCTATTTTAATTAGTAAGTCAATTCAGTTTTCAGCTTCTAATGTTATATCAGACAAAAATGGCAGATACTTGATAGTTACAGGTACACTATTCCTCATCCACATCCGCTTATCCGGGGTCGGGTCGCGGGGGCAGCAGCTCAAGCAGGGGGCCCCAGACTTCCCTTTCCCGAGCCACA
>JAOPUD010000002.1:16816544-16828828 GCA_027122715.1 Trisopterus minutus
CCCCGCCCGCTCAAGAACACGGCGTGGCGGTGGGCAAGTGGCGTCCTCTGCCTCACATTGATCCGCCACACTGCGGGGCCGCCGCCGCCACCGCCACCGCCGCCGCCACGCACACGCACGCGCGTGTGTGTGTGTGTGTGTCTGTCTCCTCGTGAATCGAGGGAATTGATTCTGACACCGCGGTACACACACACACACACACACACACACACACACACACGCACACACACAACACACACACTAAACACACACACACACACATGACACGACCGGCACCGGCACGAGAGCCAGACCAAGGGTGGCACGGCGCCGCACAGCCAGTGTTCGGGGAAGTTGTTAACAACTTTCTGTTGTTTTAAACACCTGACGGATAACCTTGGCGCTCGCCGTGCCTGGCTAAGGAGTACAGCGATGAGCGCCGCCGCCGCCGCGTGAATAAGGTCACCGCGTTAGCGTCCCCCACGCGTCTGAGGGGGGAACAGGCTCGCGTTTGATGCGGCTGCTGCTGCTGCTGCTGCTGCTGCTGCTGCTGCTGCTGCTGCTGCTGCTGCTGGCGGCGGCCGTCTGCCAAGCAGCCCCTCTAATTAAACCTCAGGGCTCGATCGCTGCGCTCAACAACGCGTGTGTTTGTGCGCGTGCGTGTGTGTGTGTGTGTGTGTGTGTGTGTGTGTGTGTGTGTTTGATATCACGTTGTTTATCCCTCCCGCCGTCGTCGTTGTTGCAGCGGCGGTGGCGGATCTGAACGGAGACAGAGAGACAGAGAGACAGAGAGACAGAGACAGAGAGAGAGAGAGAGAGAGCGTAATGTGTTGGCGGCGGGAGCGCGTGAACATAATGGGGCAGCGGGAAGCGGCTGCAAGGCAGAGCCAATAATTTAAAGGTCAGAGACGCGGCAGGTTTGCTTCTTTGCGAGTTGGAAGCGGGCCTCATTATGCGCAGTCTGACACAGATGATGGCAGCCACGATAAACAACGTTTTGCTGCGGCTGGGGCCCCCGCGCACGTGCTGGCCCTCCCCGACGCATGGAGGCTTGTTTATTAATGTGTGTGCGTGCGTGTGTGTGTGTGTGTGTGTGTGTGTGTGTGTGTGTGTGCGTGCGCGTGTGTGCGTGTGTTCTTCTGCGTGTGTACATCCCTCAGCTCTCTAAACAGGAAGCAGTCTCGGCGCGGCGACGACAAGCTCCTCCCCCCGCTGCTGACCCCGCTGTCCGACGACCCGACGCCACCGCCGCCGCCGCCCCCGCCGCCGCCTCCTCCTCCTCCTCCTCCTCCCCCTGCGCCCCCGCTCTCCCGTAAGCGCACCTGCGACGTGGGGCCCTCCCTCGGACAGGAGGCCGGCTCCTCCTCTTCCTCCTCCTCCTCCTCCTCCTCCTCCTGCTCCTCCTCGTCCTCCTCACACAGACACCGGAGGGCGGAAGCCAAAGCCAAAAACAGCTGCAGCGTGAGTTCCTCCTCCTCCTCCTATCTCTGCGGGCCCACACTCTCTCCCAGGCCGCGCGTTGGAACGGATTTAATGGCTCAGGTTTAGCTATGAGTCAACCTTGACGCTTTGAGTTGCCTGCTTGATTAATCCTGTTAGGCGAGAGGAGAGGGAAGGGTGCAGGCGGTGAGCGGCTGCTATTAGCCCTCATTCCTACGTTACTAGCCCAGGCTTAGCCGCCAGTCGCAAGCGCGGTTGTGTCTGTCACGTCATGTCACGTGTGCGTGCGTGCGTCTGTGCGTCTGTGTGTGTGTTTGTGGTGTGTGGTGTGTGTGTGTGTGTGTGTGTGTGTGTGTGTGTGTGTGTGTGTGTGTGTCTGTGTGTCTGTGTGTCTGTGTTCTTGAGGTTTCACCTTTGTGATGTGGGATTTTAAATTTTTGTAACTAGTGCCTACATGTAGGTTTGTGTGCGTATGGTTGTGCGTGTGTATGCGTGTATGTCGGTGTGTCAGTGTGCGTGCGATGAACCCTGCCCCTGCCCGACAGTAGAGCATTTCTCTGTGACGCGTTTGGGGGGGAATTGATTCCCCTGGTGTCTGGGGGCGACAGAGATGAATCTGTGTGTTTGATTACAGAAGAGGAATTGCCAAACTGTTGCGATGCTGTCGAAATGATGGCCAGGAGGGAAGAGTTCAGGGAGACGCAGTAACCTGCGGTGAGAAAATTAATCTTTGTTGTCGAAAAGTTCTCTTCTGAAAATGGTTGCATCTTTCCTTTCTATTATGTAGTGGGGTGGATTTTGGGTCAAATATTTCCTCGAACGGCAGAATCACCTGCCTCCATTCGACCGGCAGGAATGGGACGTCATTGTCGTAATACAAAGACGGTCCATCTTGCCTCCCTTTAGCGTGGATCTCGGTACTCTGGGGTCCAGCAGTCTTGCTATGTTAAAGCAGCACATCTGGGGGGCGACGGCTCAGGGCCTGGGCTGGAGACCAGTGCTGTGTTCCCATATCCATACTTCCATAAGTACATGTAGTACACTATCCGCACTCGTAAGTGCCCAGTAAGTGCGCAGATATTCAGATGTCAGTATAGTTCCAAATCAAATTCTCCGTGGCGCACTTAATGGAAATTAGGATAGCGACTGCTGCCGCGGCGTGTCAGAGCGCAGCACAGGACCACAGAGGGCGAGATGGGCCTGGTGTCCTGTCTGATCACAGAGGTATTCTGTCTATGGATGGCTTTAAGGAGGGGATGTTTTGTTTATCTCTTCACTCTCCAGTCCACATTGAGTGCATTTGAAACAGTTTTTTACAAACACATTTTATGCTGGCCGAGTTTGTGTTGAATGATCGGTCGAACCATATATATATACGAAGCAGAAGAAAGTCATTGGCTAGGTCTTTATATTCATATTTTGCATTTTGCTAGGTGCTGCTTGACAGTTATATTTCATTAAAAAGTTATTAAGGATTGAATATGAATTAGCTCTGGCCGTAGACGAGAGCGAGACAGCCTTTCAAGTAGCCACCTTAAATGGATCGCTTCCACCACTGGGGCCAAAACTATCGAACAATAGCACTGCTTGGTTGAATACTAATCTACAACCTCAAACCGGTCCTATGTGAACCAATAGTTGACGTCACGGACGCTGCGTCCATATTTTCCTACAGCCAACTATTCAAACAGATACATCACAACGTAAGTAATGTAGAGTTTAAACAACCCACCAAGTATCCAGGAGATAAACGGAATGCAAAACCCAACCACAGCTCTTGTATCACATAACACATCCACGATCCATCACAGGGGGGAGTCTTCCAGTCTAGGGAGACAGCATCATCATAAAGTCTTGCATAAAAACACACATCTCATTATACGTCCAGCAAGGTATCTGTGGAGACTGTCATGTTCCACAATATATTCAGAATCCATACCGGCTACACTCCACGTCACACACACACGGCCATATGGAAGCGCCCCACCATCCTACTACATACTGATATGAATATTAATAATGCAGCGCTCCACAGTAGAAGTAAGCCTCTTCCCACCAGAGCTCTCTTTGACTCAAGTGAATACTGATGGAGTGCATGAGGCGGTTTATCTCCTGACTTGGAGCGCTGAGGGACAGAACACTCACCCACAACCCAACCCTTCCCCCGCCTCATAATACCAAACTGTGGTCGCTGACAAGCAATTTCAGCCATCTGATTATGTTTTTAATGTGATTCCTTTGTGGGTTTCGCTCTCTCTCTCTCTTTCTCTCTCTCCCTCCATCCGTCTCTCTCTCCCTCCATCCGTCTCTCTCTCCCTCCATCCGTCTCTCTCCCTCTTTCCGTCTCTCTCCCTCCGTCCGTCTCGCTCTCTCTCTTTTCGCTCTGTCTATCCGTCTCTCTCTCCCTCCGTCCGTCTCTCTGTCTCTCAGTCTCTCAGTCTCTGTCTCTCTGAGTGTCTTTATTTCCTTTCCTGTCTTTTGTTGGGGTGCAGCCTGACATGTTCAGCATTGAGACACACTGAAGGACATGTTATTGAGGTCATCATTTCCCCCGCTGGGCGTCTGCTCCGGCACTGAATAGCGGTTCTGGTGCGTATTGGAGCCTCCCATGTCGTACGCGTTGCGTCTCCCTTTCATTATATCCCCGGGCTGAGGACGGTGTCATTGTGTGGCGGTTGTGTGTCATAAGTGTTAAATTACGTCTAGCTTTAGTGTCCCTACCAGACATGTGCTTGATTTACATGTCGATCAATACACATGTACGAGCAGATCATCTATCATCTGATTTGGATATGATGAGCTAGATATGAGGCAGGACGTCAATGGGATTTATAACATCAGCTGAATATATTACCCGACGAAGAGCAACCAGGAAGACGGAGAGAAGGAGTCAGACGAAGAGACAGTCATAAAGAAAGAGAGAGAGAGAGAGAGCAGCTGAGAGACTTGAGAATAAAGGCTCATGTTTTATAGAACTTATTCTTCATATTTTACGTCCGTACATTGAGTAGTGGAGTCCAATTCCTTGCGTGTGAAATGCATGCGTGAACCAAAGTAAGAGACAACATATCGAGGAGTGAGAGCGGGCAGACGAAGAGAACTGATGAAGAGGAGAGCTAATCACCATCCCTCTTATCATGTGGATCACATACACACTGATGAATATTCTCTGCTAGTTCCACGCTGCTTGGCCCACGTTTCCCCGCTTTGCTACCCCAGCCTCGGGGCACCCCATCTGGGGCCACTTCTGTTGGCCCCTGGGCCCCTGGCTGGATTGGACAGGCCTCCCTTTCCCTGTGTGCACTGGGGCCAGAGAGAGAGAGAGAGAGAGAGAGAGAGAGAGAGAGGCCATCATGCATGCACACGCACACGCACACACACACACACACACACACACACACACACACATACACACACACGCACACGCACACACACACATTCTGTCCACGTTTGTATACAGAGCTGGCAGTGGCTTTGGCACATCGTGATTTAGGGACAGCTTGCATGTCAGGCCCTTTGTCGGCTGTACTTGTCATGTGTGTTCGCCTCATTTAACCCATTTGTTGAGTGTCTGATGAAAAAAATAAAGAATAGGACGGAAAAACAGGCCAAGACCATTCTTGACTTATTAATAGCACATTGTTGTATTTACTTTCAATTTCAACTGAAACCATTCAATATTCTACTCAGTAGCCCTGAGTGTGTACTGTCCTCCTGATGATTATACTTTGCACTATTAGTGTTCTTCTTTGCCCTGAGCCACAGGCAGCCGCGACCGCCACCATGAACAATAATCACATTTCAGAAGTTCACAGATTCCTTGGTGAACAGGAAACAACAATACATTGTGTGTTTAAAACAACACATTAACCGCGTTGGCGAGACCGTCAGCGCGCCTGACTCCGACGGTGGCTCCTGATTGCCTCACAGCGCAACAAACACATCACGTTTGTTTTTTCCCCCGACAGGCGGAGCTTCAATGGCGTGCGGTTTCTAGTTTTAATCACACGGTCACAGGGGGGGCTTCAGCACAGGCGATCTGGACGGTAATGAAACCCCGCTACATCAAAAAGTCATCATCTGTTGGCTTTTGGCAATCCAGAGGATATTCTTTACATAAAAGCTGACACCCCTTTTGATCTTTCCGTTGGGAATCTCGGCCGAAAAAAAAAATAAAGATCTGTCCTTTAATCAAAGCAAGGGACGCAGAGATCATTATTTGTTTGAGGGGCTTCCAATGCAGAGGAGGTTTTTCTATAGGTCACTAGGAGAGACGTTATTCCCAACCTTTGACTAAATTGTCACCGTTCGTGGACCACCTCATATGCAAACAGTCAAAATGGGATAAATACACATGCAGTAGTCAGCTCCCCTGTTTATACACAATTATTACTGCAGAAGGCCATGTCGTTTAGGAGGGCCAGTGGGAACCAGCGGAAAGAAAAAGTCAGCAACGCTGCTTCTGCTCCCAGTTTGCTTATCTAGCAAACATCAACGGAGAACCGCTCCTTCATCAACGCTACGTGTATTTGCTGCACGTTGCTGCGCAATGATAGGCTTGCCTCTACAGCTGTGTATTCCTGACGTTTGCCATGCCAACCACGCTTCTCGGCCATGTTTCATAAAGTCTGTCATGTCTGATCCAATCCATCAGGACATATTAAATATGTAAATATTTAAATGTTGTCATTTAGCAGACGCTATCATCCGAAGCAACTTGCAGGTTTTGTAACTACTAAAGCATGAGATGGATGTTGGAGCAACTTATAGAATTAAAGACGACAACAACGTTTCTGGAAACATGTGGGTGCCAAGTTTGGATAGGGTAGGATAGGATAGGCTTTATTGTCCCCGATGGGCATTTTGGTTTGCAAACAGCAGTCAACACAGCCAATACACATCATCAAATAAATAAAAAACATAACTAACCTAAATACATACAGTGGATGTCATACAGATAAAACAAGAGTTCATCAGTCCTTGTTAAAGTGTGGCTGCAATAGCAGCTAGGTCTAAAGCTTGAAAAACCCAACAGTTAAAGGAACAAATGATCTCAGATATCTATTTGAATTGGCACTCTTATGGAATTAACAGACAGACTTTGGCTGAATGTGACCAACCGCTGAAATATTACTGAGCTAAACCCACGCAGTGTATAGGCCCACTGGTAAGTCAAGGGGACTCTAGAAAGAAACTGGGCGGCATATCATCCATTATACAGCCTGAGTCTTCCTGACCCTGACCTTTATTAACCTTTTACATCCACTGGGAGGCTGGGAAAGCATCGGGTCGATGCGTTTAAGGGCAAGCGTTAAACAGCAGCAGCTCATCCGTGCTAATAGCCCGCCGTGCAGCTCCGCTTCTGACAGCGATCGGAACCACGCGTGGTTCTAACCGGAACGTTGTGCTCGTGGCAGTTCATCTCAGGTATCTGTCTTTGAGGGAAAAATGTTAAATGTGTGTAAAATAAGGCTTGTGTGCGCAATTGTTCTGAAAGAAAGGGGATTTCACAACAAATCCTATGACCTTCAAGCATTATTTATATCCAGAGCCTCAACAGTTCTCAACCACTTGGGAAGAGACTCATATCTGAGGAAAGGTCGTAGCCTGCCTGAGACACGAACACACCATCGCTCACACACACACGCATTGTAGCACCAGACAGGGCCGACGGACGCCTTGAAGGATTCAATCCAACATGCAGCATGTTTTACCTTTCATGTTTAACCCTCAGTTACCAGTTGTATATCCGACCTGATTTCCTTAAAGAAAGTAAACAAAAATCAAAAATCAACAAAAACAAAACAAAAAAACAGATGAAAATATAAGAGGGAGAGATGCAAATTAAGAAGGAAAATAAGGGAATGAGAATGTATGTGCATGGTGTGTAGTGCGTGTGTGTGTGTGTGTGTGTGTGTGTGTGTGTTGTGTATGTGTATATGTGGGGGTGTATGTGTACCGAGGGTATTTCTGTGTGTGTGTGCGGGTGTGAGCGTGTGTGTGTGTGTGCACGTGAGTGTGCATGTGTTTGGGTATAGTGGGGTGCTGCACTAGGAATGAGTCACTGGCTACGCTAGCCGCTGCCTGCAGATGCAGTAATGATGTCTATTGCCTATCCTCCCACCTGCTTTGCTTTCAATGTGTCTCCATTGGCCGCTGCTCTGTGTTGCCAGGTGACGCACAAGCTGGATGCTGCACGGTGCCTTAGGCCCGTCAACCAGCACAGAAGAGCCAGATATCGGTACACTCACACGCGCACATGCACACAGAAATGTATAAATGTACACATATTCACATGCACATACACACACATGGAGACACATTCACTCATGGGATGTGCATGCCCTACACACACACACACACACACACACACACACACACACACACATAGACCCATCCGTACACATACGCTAACACGCACACACGCACACAAACACACACTAGTTGAGTTGTGGCTATCAGGGAACTGCGAGGGAATGTACAAGCTGGACTTTGTTGTTTTTGTTTACCGACCGCAGGCTTTGAGAGGGAAGCCAAAAAAAGCCAATTCTGGGACAAAATAAATAAATGAGAGGTGTGCCTGGAGTTCTGAAGGCTGTATGGACATTTGAGTGGTGATTTATCTGGAATTGTGCTTCTGGCTGGCAGAGTATTCCCCGGGTACAGGTGGCGGGTGTAGTCTGCTCCACGTCGCCCACACACCCACTGGGAGTCCACTGTAATGAGGACATGTACACCGGTCCCTGTCTCCTGCCATCAACCAATCAGAGACAGTTGGTCCTGTTATTTGTACTCTTTGGATGGAAGGTTCTATGTGTATGTTTATGATGATTATCATGTTCATTATATAAGCCTCACATTCTTTAACTTTATAATGATCCTTGAAGATCAAATGATTTGTATATATACTGTCCTTTCATATCATTGTATACTGTCGCTCACCAGCTTCCGCAAGAGACTCAAGACTCACTCAGGCACTTATTGTATGTTTGTACGTAGCGGCACTTAAAAATAGTACTTAGCATCTTGTCTTATCCTCATAGCAATCTTTGTTGTATACGGGGAATGGGTTAACCTTGCAGTTGTAAGTGCTTGGCACTTACAATATGAACATCCTTACTGTACCAGCAGCGATATATATATAGATGTTTTTCTTTCTTCTGACAAATCGACCTATTGTAAATCCCTTTGGATAAAAGTGTCTGCTCAATGCCCTTAATGTTAAGGGCGATTTTTTTATATATATATAAATAAATATTTATGTACATATACATATATTTGCAAGAACTCATCAGATAATTTGTGAGCTGAAAAAAAACCAGTGTAAATTTGTCAAATGTATCTGTGAATAAACGTTGATACTCGCTGCAAATTGTTGGACCATACGGTGATGAATAATGAATGGGACTTTGGCAGGAGCCCAGAGAGAGGGATGAAAGCCTGGTCACCACCCCAGGTGCTAATCCTAGCCTAGCGCAGTTCACAGGTTAGCAGCAATTTGTCCATCAGCTGCCCCTCCTTCGGGGGTTGGACATCCCATAAAGGATTAAACCTGCTAACTGACAGCGAACACGGGGCACTGCCACGGCCTTTCTTTCTGTTTCCTTCTCGTTTGGAGCGGTTTTTTCGATGGGGTATTATCGTATTCCAGGTGAGGCTATGGCTGTAGAGGGTTTTTTATTGTGGAGTGTGATTAGGTCCTTCAAGGGGAAATGCACTTAGGAAACCTGAACAGAATCCCAGTGTGCAGCAGCTTCCTGGAGAATTCATTTTCAATCTTCGATATCTTATCTTCTGAACGCCCCCAAAATTGATCTCCATTTCTTCAGCTTACCACGAGCTGGTCCATCCACAAACAGCTTCCGGAACAATCACCGCCTGCACTTGTTTACCTGGTCTCCAAACCATGGCTCTCTCGATTTCAAAGTAAAAGCCTATTTCACAGAGCAGGCATCAGCATTTGATTGAAACCGTTGTGTGTTCACCATTTCTATTGTGACTATTTTAAATTATATATACTACTACGAGTACTACAGGTATATTCTAGTATTAAAGTTATCAAGACAAACTCAAAGTAAGGACCAATAACACAGAAAATATATTTTGCCAAAAAATACAAACATTTTCCCCTCATTTTAAGTATTTTTCTCCAGTATTTGTCAAGGAATTGAGAAATACACTCCAGTTCATTCAAACTCTGCTGAACAACAATTATTTTCACCCACACACTTGATTATATCGAGAAACATTGAGAAAACAATTGCAACAAAAGAGAAAGATCATTGAAAAGAAAGACTGCTTTTAAATTCATCATTATTGAATCCAAGCCACACAAAAGTGTTTCTCCCATGGCCCGCAAACACACAAAACAGACAATTCAGGATGTTCAAATTCTGTGTGAAGATAATAGGGGTCCATTATAACAGACAACAGACAAACCAATAGGACAGAACATGTCACCAAGTTTTTAAGCTCTGAAAGTCTCCCGCCCTAGTGATTGGGAGGGGTCTAACGTTACACGCTGCAACTTTAACTGATCTACCCAAACTAAATGACACCAACTGCCTGCCATACAATTTATCATAAAATCAAACGTAAACAGAATGTTCTGTTATGTCTCTCTTGCAAAAGGGAATCAAAATACACGAGCTACGCCGGGCGAACAAGCTTATCTGCATGCTGTGGCACTGACGCCAGGGCGGGGGCACATCAAGACATCGAATTACTGCTCAAATCAACTTATATAGTCAGCAGCTGGCAGCTGATTGTTGTGTGGAGGAGTTGAAGGTAAGGGAGCCAATCACAGGCCAGCTGATACGCATAGAATCACTCAGGGAAGAGGCTGTGTGATCTTTACGAGGTTCAAACACAGACAAACCAAAAGACAACGGTTTCTACTGCATAAGTGTGGCATTCCTTGTAGGGTTGGGTTGAGGTGGATGGCTGATTACTGAGTTGAT
The DNA here is from genome assembly GCA_027122715.1 of Trisopterus minutus. Classification (NCBI taxonomy): domain Eukaryota; kingdom Metazoa; phylum Chordata; class Actinopteri; order Gadiformes; family Gadidae; genus Trisopterus; species Trisopterus minutus. Next base: position 16,826,924 of record JAOPUD010000002.1, read on the forward strand.
GAATTAACTGGTGCCAAATAAACAAAGGGGGGGGGGGTGAAAAAGGATAATGAAATGTTTTCCAGTGAACATATCCAGAAATGGGAGTGAGGCAGGTTCTTGTCTTGCCTGATTTCCAGTTAAATTAGCTATTTTTGGCACTAGTATATTTTCAGGGCATTATTAACTTTTAAATGTACCATTGGGTAGAGTTATGGGGTTGGAGCTGGCCCTCTCCAGACTCTGAAACAACCATCAGACGAAACATGTAGTTCACCTCCACTGGGTAAGTGCCTTCTCCATAAATAACAATGCCTTTTTAATGAGATTTCTTTTTTCATATGGGTCTTTGACGTGGAGAATGACCTTGTTCCTACTCCTCATTTAAACTAAAAATCCATCTTTAAGATCAAAAAAATGGAAAACAAATTTTAATTAGAGGGATGATAACAAAATTGGAATACTTATCTCAGTAGTTTTCATTTTCCTCTTTCAGCTCCGACTCCATTATCTCCGCCTGGAGAACTGCCATCGCATCAAGATTTCACCTCGCGTGACAGCTCTTTAATACGCTGCTCAGAGAGGCACACTGCCGCCAACACACAGGAACTAAAGGCTTCCTGCAGTTCTCCATAACAGCACAAAGTCTGATATAGCATCAGCATCGTGGTGATGGTTAGGGTTGAGGTTAGTGGCTTAGGGTTAACCATAACCACCACTAAATAACGTCGTAATAACACCAGAGATTACATGAACACCATCACTTTAGTTAACAGAAGCACCATTAGTAAACATGAACACCATTATTAAATGATTCTCCTCCTACTCCTACTTTAGTTAACTTTCACTTTCACAAGTAACTGTCTAACTAACTGATTAACTAACTGATTGTTAGTTAATTCTTAGAAATGCATTAATTAATGTGAATGAATATTAAATTGATGTACCCTTATGGTATAGTCTTACCAAAATAATGAATACCGATATACACTGGCCCAGCACTACAAAGTGCTCAACGTACCTGTTAGCTTCACGCTATCTGGCTGTCTCCCTCGCCTGGTCATATTTTCCCTGACCTCACCCACTATCATGGTAAGTAGATAAATGGAGCTGTGTTTATTCATTTATTCCTTCACTTTCTGCATTATTCACGAGTGTACATGAGATGATAGCCACCAGTGGGGCCATTTCTGTTTAATGGATCCCTCTCACTCCCGCTCACTCTTCATCTCTCTCTCTCTCTCTAACTTGATATCTCTCTTTCTCTCACTCTCAAAATTTATTTCCATCTGTTCTCCCTCACTCCTCTCCTGCTTGAAGCCTGCTACCCTCCAGAGTAAATCTCTGCAGTAAATATTTAATCAGGAAGTTGGAGAGGGTTTTCCCCCTCAGACAAGGTTAATGGGATTCAGAGTGTGTCGCTGCAATCAGATCACTCTTACACGATCTACAGGGATGCGTCTAATGCCATTTCATTCAAAGGACACTTTTGGTTTGACGTAACGGAAGTAGGTAAGAGAAGGATTTGGAGAATGGCATTTGGCTTCCGCAAAAAAATAGAGGCAAGCTTGTTTCGCCCCTGAGCAAGACGTTAACTGTACTTAAACCTAAGTGGTAATTTGGACTCAAGTGTCTTTTTTCTCAGTCTTGTAATGACCTCTCACAACATCTGCTAAAAGGGTTCCTCTCAAAAGAAAATCATTTCCATTTCCACGCACCCCTTTATTTCCACTGAGCCACGGTGCAACAAATGATTCCCCCAGTTAAGGTAATTTGCAAAAAAAACAAACATGTATTTAAATAAAGTGAAAGGTGAAAAAAACGTCCTACACAACTATCCCAGGCCAAGGTGAGAGGAGAGAGAGAGAGAGAGAGAGAGAGAGAGAGAGAGAGAGAGAGAGAGAGAGAGAGAGAGAGAGAGAGAGA
>JAOPUD010000002.1:17053666-17069850 GCA_027122715.1 Trisopterus minutus
GAGAGAGAGAGAGAGAGAGAGAGAGAGAGAGAGAGAGAGAGAGAGAGAGAGAGAGAGAGAGCAATCTCACACAAGCACTCATCCACTGACGAGCTTTGCTACAGTCGTTCTGATAGCCTGCCCAAAGGAATCCAGCGGGCTCTTTTCCATGCCGACTGAACCCCCCCCCCCCTCCAAACAACCAGCCCCACCCGCCGGGCTGAGCGTCGCTCTCTCGCCACTTCGTAGGGTGACGACGAGAAGAGGTCCCGCTCGCTCTGATGTCCAATTAACGTGACAGCCATGACGGGGACGGGACGGGGTAACGCGAGTCACCTCTGTTCCGCCGCCTTTAATGATGTATGTGCGTGTCGTGGGAGCGCGCCGTGACTAATTGCCTGTGTACACATGTGCTCAGGCTGGACATAAATCCGCCGAGCCTCCCGACGTGCAACGTGTGCATGAGGGCAGAAGATGCACGTCTGTCTGATCGTGGCACGCTGTTTTTCCTGGCGGTTTGCCTGGGATTCACCTTCAGGGCAGGAATGAAACATGTTTTTGGAGATCTGATGGTGTCATTTATGTTTCGCCCTAAATGTATGACTATAAGGGAAATATTCCTTGAACTACTTTGAGCTGCATCAAACAGATACTATCTCACAGACCGGCAAAACTCGCAGACATCTTCTTATCAGATTTAGACCTATCTACTTAAAGCTAGGGCTAGGCAATTTATTCATAGACGCAATATTTGTGTCAGGTTTTTTTTTCAAATTCTCTTTACATCCCGACAACAATCATTGATAATGACCTTGATTATTATCTTATATTATTATCAAACCTTGATAATGAAGAAATTTGAACTTTTGTATCCATGGCTGTCACAGGCCTGTAATAAACGCGGCCAATAATTAAATGTGGCACGAGTGATATGTTTGGACGGCTTACCTACCTGCGCACACTCTGCCCCGACATTCACCATCGCGCATGAGCGCAGTCTTCCACATCGCTGGGCAGACCGTATGCTAATGCTAGCGAGCTAGTCATGTGTTTTGGGGAAGTGGCTTTGGAGGGAGGCCTGAAGGGAAGGGGTGGGATATTTATACACTACCCTACCTTTGACACATATCTAAAGATGCTTTACTGAGAGTCTAGATAAAAGTCCCAACAGCAGACAGGTCATCTTGCTAATGGATGCCTACAGGTAAGACATTTGGGTTCAATCCCAGAACCTTTCAACGGGAAGACGTTCACCCTTACCACGACGCCATCCTTCCCTTTCATGCCAGTTCAGATTTAAGAAATGAATGCTGTGATAGCATTCAGCCTACTGATCCTGGTACTCATCCTATACGTTTAATTGCTAAAGTTAACTTTTGGGGGATAAGTTCACATCTTATTCATGGCCGTCCATTTTTGAACCTTGATTTCTAATCACTGAACTTCAAACGGTCAAACGGATAGGTCACGGGTTTGGACATGTCTGCCAGAGTTGTCCCTGGAAGATAACGAGGAAGTAATGGACGATTGATTGATCGGAACGACTTGACCACCCGCCAAGGTCAGGGAAGAGCCGCTGTGATGACACGGAACAGGCGTGACACGTGACGGGATTATTAAAGGTTGTATCGGCGATGTTGGCCGACGTCACTTCTGTTGGTGTTGGACAACAAACCAGCTCGCCCCTCCCTTCCGTGTTTCGTGCATAGAAACGGAGCGACCTGGGTATCCGATTTAAAATGTGATCATTATTTTAGTTCTTTCCATCTTTCCATAGCCTTACCGATACTTATTCTTGTCTTGGAAAATACGCGTTGATATTCCCACTCCCTCCTCCTCTTCCTCTTGGGGATTGATTCAGCCATTCTAGCTCCTGATAATATCAGAAGCTGCCCGCCTTCAGCTCCCACTATGCATGCACGAGCGCAAAACCCCACAACACCCACCCCTTGTCGGTGATTGGTTGGAATACTATTTATTTTGGTTTTGAGTGGTTGGTAGTACCATTTGTTTTTGTGCACAGGCTGCCTACAGAGACACGTTTTTTTGACGGCCTGCTTACGGGGCGGGCAGCTAGGGGATCGTGAGGAAAGATCAGGTGAATGGGGTCATTTATGTTGTGGCCTAGCATCGCTGATACAAGCTTTAAGTCACACTTCAAACCTGATGCAATATGGGAGCCCTCACGGGAGTTGAAATGTGGCTGATGTGGCTGAGTTGAAACTAAGGAAGAGCCTTATTGGGTTAATTAACCGGTTGGTGGCTTCTTGTCACATATCAAACCGACAACTACAGGACCAAAGGGATTTGAACAAGATCAAGGTGCTAGTTCTCCCCTGTCATATTTCCAGCACGCCTCGGCTGTGATGAATTGCCTTTTTCAGGGGAACAAGAAACATCGGGCCACAGACCTTATCTAAGACATTATGTTGGGTGTGAAAGTTACCAATTTGAAACTAAATGAGCGCCCCAAAAAATTAGTTATGGAGCAAATGGCTTCCAAAATGAGAAGGTTTTCTGGAGACAGGAAGCCACTGAGGCAGGAAATGATTCATCCTGTGAATGTATATTGATGACCTCACTATGCGCCTCATTAGCTCTTTAGTTATTTTTTAGAGCTTTGAAGTCTTTTTTTTCCGAGTGGGAGAATCAAACGTATTATAAGCTATGCACATTCGTACAGTACTACCTGGGTATTTTATTTCTCCAAAACAATCTGCCCAGCTTTTGTCTTAATTCTTCCTGATTAGTGTTTGTCTGCATGGCTGTCACCAGTGCTGATGGTTATTGATGTTTATATGACTCACTTTATGATCCAGACAATGAACAAACAACTTGTAGACTGGAGATCTTTACAGAACCTACATGTTTGTCTGTGTGCCTGGAACGACAAATTATATTCATGTAGGACTGAAACATCTCTGTTTCTTTGGGCAGATTATATTATGCCCATCTAGACTCACTTGTTAACTAGCAACCAATAATTACGATGTCTTTACTTAAGAGTTACAGTTTTATTTCTCGAGCCTCTGTGGAACATAAGTAGCAGAGGAAAGGCCAACTACAACTGTCAAAAATATGATGTGTTTTCCAAGTTCCTTACTTTCTGGCTCTGACTATACCTTCGCTGTTTAAAAAAAAGTGAATAATATTTAAGTATTTCGCAGACGATGTTGGTCCGACCACCTACACATATGCAAAGATCTCTTGGTACCATGTTTACTTAAATGCAGCAAACTTTAAATTGTAACTCCCTATTTAAACAAATGTATATATTCTTATTTTATGTTTTATTTAATACTGTACTCAACTGCATACATTTACAACTGAAAACAATAGTGAATACTTGTTTATGCCATATCGATTTAGCCCCTGTTCCTTTTGATCCATAATAGGGTATTGTGTATTCCCGGGACACAGACGTTAAGAATGGCACAGGTTGTTGCTAATGTTTCACCGCACTGCTTACATTTCCCTTCCCTTCCTTCCACCGCCAGCTGAACGCCTGGTGAAAAGATGTATTTGTGTCAAATAGAAAAGCCAACAGGTCATTACTGTCTGGGGGCGATGATGACCTGAGTGTCTTCCCCCTTCTCCTCCACCACTACTATAAGTCATTCCCCTTTCTAGTTCTCTCTTTCTTCCTTTGTTTCTGTCCTCCGTTGGGAAATCACCGAGCATTCCTGACAGGGAGCTGCGTGCTGACTGCGCTCATAGGCCAACTGTCACCGCCGGATACAATCGCTTGAATAAAGGGGGGAGTCTTTGTCGCACAGTTTTGATTTCTTTCAAGTTGTGCGGTACTTTCGACTATTTCTACTCCAAAGAGAAAAATGTGTGTGTGTTGTGCGTGTGCCTTTCATTTTTTAAATACAGTTTTCATTTTGGAAACTTGACATTTAGAACCTTGATACACTGTCTTATTAGTTCAGCAAATCATTACGATCACAAGTCATAATGTTAGTTAGACAAGCGTATTTTTTGCTTCCAACAGTGGAGTGGAGTCCATTCCACCTCCCTCAAAATGGTCGCCCTTCCTGCAGCGTGTCCCTCAGGTCAACGGCCCCTAACCAAAGCGTGTCTCTTGTGTGTCCCGTCTCTCGTACAGACACCCCTATTCACATCCCAGCGTTCACTGGGACCTCCTACCTGATGCTGGAGCCCCTCGCCTCATTTCTCCAGCCTCAGGGGTCCAGCGGTGAGCCCCCGGGCCCCGGCCGGGACGGCGCTGTGGGCCTTTATCTGACACTGAAGACCCGGGCCACCCAGGGAACCGTACTCTACGGTGAGTAGGCTGCTCTGGTCGTCTACACGACTCACGGGACGTGAGATGACAAAAGGATAAGTCCACCATGGAACTTATCCTTTTGTCATCTCCTCAGACCCTTTTATCCAGACGGGATTTATTTAAGTGAGGGGGAGAGTGACCCAGGCATACAGTTATTAACTTAATCGTGGTTACTATAAAAATGCCTGTAGGTTGCAAAAAGCCTTTAGGTTGCATTTTAACAAATTCCAACAGCTTCCAAACAAATTACTTGATACTCGTATCAGACAAAATGTTTTCGTTGCAGAAGGGACAAAAAATTCACTAATTCAAAAATTCATCAAATTGCAATAATCAGACTGTGAGGCTGTATACAATAGCAGTAGCTGTCTTCCTATCCCGTCACATTACACTGTATGCAAAGTAAACCTCATCCCACCGGTCCAGATGCAGATACCTTCAAATGCCGTGTGAATAGAATTGATTGTGTCTCCCCTCCCCCGCCCCCCCCCAGTCCCCAGATCCTAACCCTCCCCCGCCCCCACCCGTCCCCCCCGCCCGGTTGGTTTCCAGTGAAGTGGCCTGGTGGAGAGGGAGGGGCCCAGACCCCACCCCGAGGACATCACAACAGGAAGAGACTCATTAATACAAAGGAAAAGGAAAAAGGCCAGAGAGAGTTGGGAGAGCGTTCCCGGCGGCCCCTGACTGTGTGCACTATGGCCCCCAGTGGCTCTAGCTGTATGTGTGTGTGTGTGTGTGTGTGGGGCGGCCGCTAATGGGGAACCTTCTATTGGTGCCCACCCACCTGTACACGATCAGCAATTAGGGCACGGGTTTGGGTTTATTTACGCCAGCACGACCAAGTCTGTTGTCTCTCTCTCTCTCTCCCTCTCTCTCTCTCTCTCTCTCTGTAGTTGATAAGTGTATTTTTGTTGACCATTGGTAAAGTTTATTTTAGTCAGGGGGTCTTTTCGTTATGATGTTGGATATTTACCCTGAAGCTATTCCTTAATGTGTTTCTTTGCTCCTGTATTCTATACAGCTGATAACCCCTATCAACCTTTTGTTTTTAAACCCTCCCTGATTGAAAGGCGTCGTTTCAATCCCATTTGGCTTTGCTACCGCCCTGCTGCGTCTGATACCCGTTCAGGAAGCACCCGAAGCAATCAATGTCTCGTACTTCTCTCCCTGTACCTGAGAATCAATAACAGGCTATCATAATTAATTCTCCCGTTCGCACATCGCTTATGTTCATCAATCAGAAGTGAGCACTGGCTAGAAGCAGTGGGAATGGCTAGAATAACTGAATATAGCCTTGATATTATGCAACAGTTTTCTGTTAGACAACTTTCCTGGTCTCATAGAAGAATGTACCCTGTATAATGTAATATAGGGTACCCCTCCAGAGGGACACACACACACACACACACACACACATACACACACACACACACATACACACACACACACACACACACACACACAGCCTCTAAGATAAGCATGCATGCAGGCAGACTCCCCCCGTCCTCCCTCCAGTGATCCGCTCCTCTGGGGGCCGGTGATAAACACAAACCCAGAGAGGGGGAGTGGCCCCCTCTTCCAGGAGAGCGTATTAGAGGCATCATGAGACACTGGAGCAGATGATAACTCCTACTCCCCCAAGTTACTCTTTTTCTTAGGCACTTACTTTAACGTTCAGGCACTCCTTTTATTTACCTTACTAAGCTTTTTCATTAATAAAGCAAAGGGCCTAAGAGTTATTTTCACCTCACCACTAACTACAATTTAGCAAAATAGTTCCTATTTACTCATGTTGAATGCACTTTTATCCAGAACAACTTTATTCTTTGGGTCTTTAAGTATGAGGCCTGGGCCAGAGAGGCGTCCATGCAGTGGTAACACTTACACGGGGGTTCCAACAACCTTTAAAGAGTGGATCAAGGTGATTGTGTAGTGTGCTCCATCCTTTGTGTATAATGTGGCCTACACATTATGACTGGTGCTTGGTGTCCTCTTGGTGTCTCCTAGCCAAACGTTCCGGGTTCGATTCCCAAATCAAAAGCTGTAGGATTCCCTAGCATAATGGCTCAAACAAGGACAACTTCATGAGAAGCTCTGCATAAAAGCTATATAACTGAAGCCCCTACTAATAATAGTATTGTAGGTCAATGTGTGACAATCGTTTTATTTTTGCAGAGAAATGTGTACAAGCCGACACAGTGAGCTATAATCGTTCTCTAATCTAGACAGTTGTGTGCATTTCCTGAGCACAGTCAAATCACATTTTACAATTTAAATCCAACCGCATAATATCTTGCATATGATTAATAATACTTGAGATTGGATATGCTAGGAGCCCCTCTGTCTAGCGGTCCTTAATGAATACTGCAAGCAGAAACGGACATACAGAGACACGACTGCTACAGATTAATTGCAAATTCAAAACAGGCTCAATACTTCCCCATGTGGCAGGGATTAAAGTGTAGTGGGACATCATAGACCAATGGACTCAAACTGTTTGACTGAGTTTAGACGCCACTTGGAGTGGATGTTTCTACAGACAGCTGCTCGCGCACACGCATGCACGCACACATGCACGCATGCACGCACGCGTGCACGCACGCACGCACACGCACACACACACACACACACAGACACACACACACACACATGCACACCAGGGAAATTAAATCCTATCTGTATACTCTTTCATCGTCTCTCTTTCTCTCTCTCTCTCTCCCTCTCTCTCTGTGTCTGGTTCTCACACTCCTCTTTTTTTGCTCCATATCTGTCTCTCCCTCTACCATGCCCATTCGCCCACTCCTTCTAGCCCTCCTCGATTCTCTTCGGTTCCTTCCCAGCAGGGTGAGGTCAGTGGAGTGACTTCAGCCCAGCTGTTCCCGTGATGTTGGACATCTGGGAGGTATTGTAGTGCAAAGCCAGAGATCAGAGCCACTTAGCGGGGTCCTTCTCCACGCCCCTGCTCATCCACTGGATCTAAAATATCATGCTTAATCACCTGGGGACACAGGCTCAACACACACACACACACACACACACACACACACACACACACACACACGAGCACACACACAAAGACACACACAAAAACACACACACACACACACAAGCACACACACAGAGACACACACACGTGTACACACATGCACACACACACACACACACACACGCACAGACACAGGCTGAGCAGGGGTGATTATTCTTATATATTTTTCATATTATTCTGAGCGAGTTCATCCTATTATCCAATGTACTGAGGACATCTATTGGTTTAAACACGTCATGACATGCACAACCAGCAGTCAATTCTCTGTAACACAGACATTTACATAGACAGTCTGGCGTTGTAATTGGTTTGCCTCGGGTGTACTGTGGAGTGGGTAAAAGGGTTTTTATTGGCAGGCTAGCAGATCCCCTCGACTTGCACTAGCCTAACACAAGCGATTTCTGCAACTAGAAGGACTGATTTAAAAGTGTTGAAAACAGTCTCAATGATTAATAACATTTACATTCACATTTACATTTAGGGCATTTAACACACTGGCACACTTGGAAATGAGGTCCGATGTCCACAATCCGGAAGTTGTTGGTGTACACAGAGAAGAGGAGTGGTGAGAACACGCAGCCTTGGGGGAGTTCAGGCTGTTGTGGTCTATCCAGCAGAAAACCTTTAGTCCACAGGATCAGTGTTTGGTGAACCTGAAGATCAGAGAGATGAGGCAAAAGTTTATCAGTGCTCTAGGTATTAATAGCTGAGGAAAAGTTCATGAATAAAATCCTGGTGTGTGGATGTTTTGAGTCCAAGTTGTAGGTGACAGTGTCTAGAAGTGAGAGCCCAGGTGGTTGTCGTGCAGCCCCCACGTGGCAGCGTCGTCAGCCAACAACTTAACAATAAGGGTGCTGGGGTGAATCATTTGTATAGAAGGTGAAGAGAATAGGAGGACTCACACATTCTGGAGGAACACCTGTGTTGACTCTTCTGTCTGAGTTTTCCCCAAAGGAAATGAGGTGGCACGGTAATTATAGAAAGTGCGGGAACTGCCATGGGGTAGGGTTGACTACAGTTTCCACACATCATCTTTTCCAGGCCCTATATTAGAATAGAGGCATGAGCTGCTGGTTATAGTTATTGTTCTCTTGAAGAACATGTTTTCCAGATAGAGAGAACTGGATTTGACTCAACAGAGCTCATGAGCAGAGACCCAGGCCATCCTCCATTTCTCTGCACATCTTTAAAAGGGAAACTGAGTCCCTGTCAGGACCTGTTGCCTTTTTGGCGATTGTTCTTTTAAAAGGTTGTGTGACTTTCCTTGGACTAATGCCTGTCTCTGGAACACAATGATCAAGTGTTATGGTGTTAAAGTGTGACAGTGTTCAATCAATGGAGAAGTTGTTCACATGTTTTGCATTTGCTGTCTAAATGGCAAAACAATCTCATGACTCATGGAAGCTGTCCCAGTCTGTGCTCATGTAAAACTCCTAACCCTGTATCAGAGGGTCAGTCCCCGTCCTGTCACTGCACGCCCTTTACAGCCCTTAGCACATTTATGTGGACATTTTATTTTATTAAGTTTACTCAGTATCTCTTATAGTCCATAGTATTCATGTAGATCTATCTAGTTTTTATAGTCCTGTTTATGCTGTATATGTATACTTTGTGTGATGCCTTTAAAGCTACTGTGACCCTGAATTTCCCGTTGGGGATCAATAAAAGTATCTATCTGTAGATGGGAATGAGCTGAATAGAGTTCTGATCCTAATTGGACAGCATGGTTTGGCTGTATATCCGGTCTAAATACTGGTATTTCCATTGCATTTTAAAAGGATTTCTCTGTTTCTAGGGTCACATTTAATATCTGAGTTTGTGGTAGTTATCTCATGGTAGAGCAAACACTGATACGAATTGTAGCAAACTGAAAGATTGTCTAGCAACAATAGAAAAGTTTGCTGGGAATTAATCCTGCACGCCCATCATGCTCTCATGTATAACTGTGAATTACAGGGTAGTATGTGTCAAATCTCACCCCCTCACTGACTTCCCTACTACTGACGTATATCCAGTAAAGACCATTCGTTCTTGAGTGCCATTTCCCCTGTGTCTCATCAAACCATTACAGTATGAGTATACATGTCTATTCATACAGGTTGGCTGGGTTATCTATTCCCACAGAATATGTTTTGATTTTTTTGAGAGTTGATTCAATAGGTTCCAACATTCATATATTAGGTAGGCGTTTTGCTGTATATGGTTTGTGCTTTGCCATAGTTTTCTTTGTTTTTAGGTAGCTGTTGGAGTTATGGCTCCCCCGATGTCCCATTAGGATGAAGGGGAGTCAGTAAAGTAAGGTAAATATATGTATATTTATATGCACACAACACACAGACAGATAGTAAGTGAAACACAGGCAGGCAAAGAAAGAGAGACAGAGAGAGGGAGAGAAAGAGAGAGAGAGAGAGAGAGAGAGGAAGAGGGAGAGGGAGAGGGAGGCAGAGGCAGGAGAGAGGGAGTTGACAGCAAGAGCAGGAGAGAGGGAGAGACAGCAAAAACAGGAGAGAGGGAGAGACAGCAAGAACAGGAGAGAGGGAGAGACAGCAAGAGCAGGCGAGAGGGAGAGAGGGAGAGACAGCAAGAGCAGGAGAGAGGGAGAGAGGGAGAGGGAGAGGGAGGGATCCAGACAGGACTATAAGATTCCCTTGATAAGTTTTATGCTGTCTGGCTAAATGAGGAAGGCTCTGTATTGTAGGTGGCTGCTTGGGGTCTCGCTTCTGGAAATAAGAAATCATGTTGTATTGCTAGGTGTTATGACCCTACTGACATAAGGGACTGTTAGCCTGGGGAAAGGTCTGAAGGTGATGTCAAATCAAAGAATTGATCATAACCAGCCACCCTAAAAGAAGAGGTAAGAAATGCTTACATACACTGCACGGCCTATATTATTGATTCTCTTCCGTCCTTTCTGCTTATGGGATAAGGTTAAAGCTGATGAACCCCTGCGTATCAAGGTCGGTTCACAGCCCAACTGTCTTGAAATGTTTATCAATGTCAACGTGTTGCCAATCAATCAAATCATATTAGGCCTAATTTGTTTTTAAATCATGTTTTTAACTGGGGCGTTAGGACTGTCCCCAGAAAAGTGTCTTTGGAACTCTGCCCTCACCGCATTACCTAAAGGTTTCGGTTGAGAAAAAGCAAAAGCAGAAGCAAGGTTCATGTTACATTTTTTGTTGCTGCGGGCCTAGTCAGTGTTTTTGCACGTTTTCGAACCACATAACCTGATGTGGTGCATCCAACCGAAAAAAGCAGAAGAGTCATTTTGTAAGTTTCTGAGCAGGTGGAAAATGCGAATTGCATCATCTGAAAAGTCTATTGGCCGAGAGCCTGGACGTCACGTATTTGGAGGCCGATACTGTCTCTATGACTTTAAAAATCAGACTAAGACTAATCTTATTGATGGAGGAATGTGGGTTCATATCCTAACTGTAACCTGAACACAACTTTTGATCTTCTATCCAGGCGTCTGCCTGTCTTGATTGTTTGAAATGTCTTCCAAGGAGGTCAAGTTATTGATAATCTTCTCAGTGTATTTACTGGTCTATGGGAACAATCCAAAACAACAGCGGACTCTCTTGCCAAACGGTATGTGTTTATTTATTCATCTCCATCATTTAGTGTAAAAAATAACAACAATAAAAACAATACATTGTTTTAAATCCAAAACAATGTGTGTTTTTCCCTTAGTTTTGGTTTTGGAGGTAAATGGACAGCAGGGACAGTTTCCTCTGCCGTGCTTGGATTTGAAGGCAGAGATGACCATGAAAAGCGTTCTGGATCAGAATATCTTTTGGAGGAAGAACGGAGTGGCCATGGCCACACGGGGGAACACATTCCTTGTGAGACTGGAGGAGAGTTTTGGTGGGGGTAACTACACCTGTCACAGCGGGGATGGAGTGATGCTCAACCACACTCTAGTGTTGCTTCAACTGGAGGGATCCAAAAGAGGTGCACATATAGGCCTAATATCTTACTGTACCAACAGCAAAAGATTTTTCCACCTTCCTAAGACAAATGTACCTATAGTCAGTTGCTTTGGATAAAAGTGTCTTTTAAATGCCCTAAATGTAAATGTTAATGTCTTTATCTTTCTTAATTTTTTTCCTAAAATATGTTATTCTGTATCTGATTCTGCATGTGGCAAATCTAAATACTCATATTCTTAAATATTTTATATTCCATCTATCCTTCTAAGGTGTTCTGAAGTGCACTGCTCAGAATTACGACGGAGACTTCCAATGCTCTTGGAAGTATCCCAAACCACGCCAATGGACGGTAGCTTTGGTTAAGGCTGAACGGTAAGCTGAAAAGAAAATGCAAATATGAGTTTGTTTTAATAGTCAGCCTGCTATTTGCTCATTTCTAGTTTTGTTTTTATTTCAGCTAAACCTCAAATCATGTTGTTGTTGCTGTTGTTGTTGTTGTTGTTGTTGTGGGATAAGGTCTCACTACATCATCTGACCTGATACACACTTCTGTTGCAAAAGATGTAGTGTAGATTTGCCTTAAAAAAATAGTTATCAAGTCATGTGCTTTTCATGTGCTGGTCCCAGTTTTGAGGACACCAAGTGCGTTACGGATGCCAGTGGACAGAGCTGGACCAGCGTTTGCAGTGAGGGCAGCATCCACTGTGACCTGGACTCCGGTGGAGATGGGATCAGCTGCCGGGAATCCTGCCCTCAACCTGAGGAGACCCAGCTACTGCACGTCTCCGTGTATGCCCACAGCCAGCACTACATGCTGGAGGCATACTCTGGGGCCTTCTACCTGACAGATATAGGTGAGATGTACACCTGCTAGAGGGCTGCTCTGGGGCCTTCCACCTGACAGATATGGGAGAATCACAGACACCTGCTCTGCTTTCTGTCTCTATGCTTTATTTGATCGAAATTCTAAATAATCTTTCATTTTGTATTTGATCAAAATTATTTCATGGTCAATGGCCACATTCACTATCTGGCACAATGAAACAAATACTCAATATCACTTCCCCTTTCCCTTGTATGCAGACACAATGCACAATGTGCATTACTTTCATTATTCTTTTGGGTAATTTATTTCCCAGTGAAACCTGAAAAGGTGAAGATCCAGAAGGTGAATGAAACCATGGCCGAGTGGAGATACCCAGGCTCCTGGAGTCTCCCTCACTCCTACTACCCCCTGGTCTCCCAGGTGTTTGTCAGAAAGGGCTGCAGAAACAATAGAAACCCCTGCAGAAACCCCGGCCTCAACAGTGGACAGGTAGTCCACCCCGTACGGTTACCCAGACTGCTTAGCTGCTACTGGAACTTTCCAAAGATGAGGCTAATTCTGTGGAATTTCGGCCTGAACTTTTTTTTATTTTGTCTCTTGTTTTTCATATTATATTTCTACATTCTATTTGGTTACACTGATGTGATGATGCTCATTTCAGCAGCTCTCCCTACAGGGGACCGTTGAGGTTAAACTAGAGCCACAGTTCTGAATGATGATGGCTTGTACGTTGACTACTACTCAATGCTTCTTCTGTTCAGATTGTGACATGCCACTCTCCGGGAGTGTTTCAGTTCGAGGTGAGGAAGAGCAAGTGCCTGTGTGTGCGCATCCAGGACCCACTGTTTGTCTCTCAGTGGAGTGACTGGAGCCATTACAGGTTAGTCCCAATGCAAAGGAGCACACCTTGGTCTTGAATTCAATAATTTGTCAAGGTATAATCGGAAGCACTTCTCTTTTATTGCAGAGTGGGGAGGAAGCCGAGGAAAAATTAAAACCCTGTGGATCGTCACATGGTGACAGGTGTTTAATTCAGACATGAATTCAAACAACACTTCACACTTATGATATCTTTATATAGTGTTTGATTCCGTCACTGCATTTCTTATTTCTTAAGTCCTTTGCCAACCTTTTCAAACCTATTCAGTTAAGGTTCAGGAATTTCCATTCAACAGAAACTGCTGTGATAAGAGTGATAAATGACCCCCTTCTTACTTTAGATAACAATGCAGGCTCGATGCTCAGACGGTCCTTGGTCCATTGCTTTTTGCAATCTACATGCTTCCCGTGGGCGACGTTATCCACACCAGCTTCCATTGCTCTGCGGATGACACCAAACTCTATATTTCTGCAGAATCAGAGGCCTCAGCCCAGATCCAGAAGGTTCTGTCTGACTGCAGTAAAGAGGTGGATGTCGCAGAACTTCCTGCAGCTTAATACTGGGAAGACATAATTATTAGTAATTTACCTCTAAAGCATTGGTTGGATCATCAGCTCCATCCTATCTGAAGGACCTTATCATTCCTAATAGCCCTTCTCGACCCCTCTCCGGTCTTCGGGAGCTGGCCTTCTTTCGCTACCAAAGGTCAAAAAGAAATCAGAAGGACAGAGAGCATTTGCCGATCGAGGACCATATCTATTGAATAGTCTGCCACCTGTGACCAGGGAAGCTGACTCTGTCGTGCTATTATAACGAAACGGAAAACAAACCTCTGCAGCCTTTTCTTTGGAACATCGGGGTGCCAAAAGCTATGCTGGTGTCGGGAATGATCCGATTTCCCTTCTAATTCATTATTCTCTCTGTTCTATGAAAGATTTATATGAAATCTGTGAATATCCAATTTGGTTTGGCTTGTGCCTACCTCCGTACAGGTCATGTACGTCTTAGACTGCTCATTCATTTCAGGGATTCCACCTTGCATGGCAACCACGTGGCCTTGAATTCTCTTCTCAATGGCGGAGAAATGTAGTATTCACCATATTTTTGGTTGTCTAGTTTCAAAATATTGTTCTTATCAGCTCTCTTTACAACTCTTTAATACCTACAGGAGCAATACTCATATTGTATGTGCTTTAATGCTTTTAGTACAAGATTTATTGATGATTTATCAATAAAAATAAAAAAAATTAAACAACAACAAATCAATGTTTCAATAATTGTTTGATCATTTAGACAACAATCATTTACTAAATGTACCAATGGATGAAATGCAATGCAAAAATTAATGCATTTATATGTGCAATCACCAATTGCAAAAAATTGTGATATAGACACTCTTAGAACCTGTCTGGTGACCAGCAAGGAAGAACGGCCAGAGTTTCCCTTCAAACACTTTGTGACATCATCTGTCTGTCTGTCAAGAAATTCCAAGGTGCAAAAACAATTGTTAAGTTGTCTCCCTCTTTCATCACTTCCCCTGTCATCCAGAAAGAGGATTTACGTGTTTTCCTGCTTCTTTATTTTCTCAAACATGGCAAGTTTCTTTTTCACTTTCATTGATCTTTGACCTATGCACCAGGTAATAACAGCTGATGCTATTTACAGTAAAACCATGACAGACTGCTGTCTACAGTTCTAGTTGATCCTCACCTTTACAATCCTCAGCTTTATAATCATGTTTTTTGACTCATCAAGAAATGATGTGTATGCTGTGTATGTGTATGTGTATGCTAATTCATATAGGTTTATAATTTGAGGGATTTATTTTGATCTCCTATCGATCGTATCAACATACTCATGCCATACCGTAAAGCAGTGTTTCTCAAACCATTGGCTGCTGGCCCGCACTCCAAAAGGAAAAGGTTGTTCTGATACATCATTGAATGTTTCAACAAGCGCTTCACACATGTGAGTGAGGGAGACCAATACTCGACAACATTACGTCAACATATCACATGTCACATTAGTCATAGTCACTGATCAAATACTGACCACTAGAGAAGTGTCATTATTAGCTTTGCCTAAAAATAGGCCTACTATGACGCACACATCAGATGACAGATGATTCTGTATCTGTCCCTATTCAAATAAACCTTCAATAATCAATTTAGACATTAATGTCCATTTGGTCATTCATGCTTTGTAGATATTCTGGTTTATTTATGCAGTTTTTCATCGAGGGTCAAGCTCTGTTGCTCTCTTGTGTCTTGGCTTCAAACAAGTTGGCGAAAGGCTGCACTAGAGGGCAGTATCATACCGAGGGACTGCTCCGCTGTAGCCATCAGCGCGCTTTCAGTTCCTCCGATGTCGCCGACCGAGGTTATGGTTGGAAAAGACCCGTGTAAAATATTCACGACAAAGAATGAAAAAAAAAAAAGAATATAAATAGGCCTAACGTTTGAATAGTTTAATTTAAATTGATTTATTTTGTTTAAAGCATAGCCTACACAATGCTCTCATTTATGCTTTATTTTCATTTTTGCCTATAGGCTACTCTTTCCCAAAATATAAATGTTATATAGAGCCTTTAGGCACGTAAACGCCAAGTCATCAAATTATAATTCTTACAACGTGAATTCAGGGTAATGGGAATTAAACAAAGTCATGTTTAAATTCGCACTTAGGCCTACACTGACGGTTATGCCAAGAAGACAGCTTTAAATTCAGTCCTTTTATGTACAGAGCATATTGTTAGACATAAGGCTCATTCTCATAAGCATATGCCAGTTTTTACGAGTCTTCAATTCAATCAGGCAATTATTATCATCAGGCCAACCTCTTGATTTACGAGAACATCTGGTGGTTATGGAGAGGACCGAGGTAGCCCGCCTACAACTACCCTTTTCCAGATCACAATTAATCCAAACTGTCTAATGGTGGTTCCACACACACGAACACGCACACGCGCACACACAAACACATATGACACAAACTCGCACGCACGCACACACACGCACGCACTCACACACACAAACACACACACACACACACACACACACACACACACACACACACACACACACACACACGATGTCACAAACACGCACGCAGGCAGCGCCGCCGCGCAAGACCTCAATAACATCCCCATATGTTAGGCCTTGCTCGATATGCGCACTCAAATACATAACTCAAATCATCTGCATCAAACGTGCACACAGACCCCCCCCCCCCTC
>JAOPUD010000002.1:17220499-17234051 GCA_027122715.1 Trisopterus minutus
CACACACACACACACACACACACACACACACACACACACACACACACACACACACACACACACACACAGCCTCTTGACAGCTCCTGTGTGTCCCACCCTACCTTCGGTGTGGCAAGTGGAAGACAGGATGGTGCTTGGGGGACGAAAGAGGTACGGCAGATATCGGGAAAAACATTTCATCTTCTTCTCAGGCTCTTTCCGCTGGACGAATCGTTGTGTTGATGGCTCCACATCCGCACTGCCGCGACAGCTAGATAAGACCGGGGGTGAGGGAGGAAAGGCTCCCCGTGCTCAGTGCAGGGGGCTATGACAACATCACTTCAGCCAGCGCAGGCAGCAGCAGGCTCCGTCAACTGCGCGCCGCGGAGGAAACAGCGCACCGTGTGAGAGCTGCTCTCACCGCTTGGTGGTCGCCTGAATAGGAGCAAACAGCGCAACAAGGGTCTCACCAGCTCAGCAATGAATGGAAATAGCCTAAGATGGGTGTTCTTCTGTTGAACAACAGATATTCGCCGTTTACAAATATTGGGCTAGCACGGAGCTACTGGTCTGCATAAGCCTACGACATTTTGGAATAGATCTGTCAAAACTATAACTAGTAGGCCTATTATAAAATAAGACTAGTCATGAAAAATATAAAACTTTACAAGCGACCAGGTTATTGATTTTAACTGCTTTATGGCGCCATCTAGTGACTTGTTTTAAAAAAACGATTAAGATTAGATAAGATATTAATCATTAATTTGGATAAATGCTTACACACAACCTTTAATAAACAAATATCAAGTTATACGTGTAGAAAAAAGTATTAGACATTATTAATCATTGACCTAATATCTAAATGCAATAACATTGAGAAATGCATGGACACATCCACGACAACAGTTATTCATGTGTAACCATTGTAATTATTTCAAGTTGCATTCAATTTGTATTTAAATATGATACTACATTTTATTTTCATAAATGTGTGTTGTGTGTTGTGTATTGCAACATTTGTCTTCTCGTTATTTGATGCTTCTCGCGAGAGTTGTGTGTGAACTAATGCAAGCGGAAGTACTACCAGAGTCTCTTTTCCGCCGGACATTGAGGAGTGAACGGCAGGGTAAGATTTCCTGGCTGACAATCTTATTCAAAGTTATCTCCATCCATCCTTTACTTTGCCTAAAAGTTTTCCCCCCTCACCTCGTAAACACAATAATTGTACTACCGTCGTATTAAAATGACCTATATTGTGTAAGATGTCCGCTGTATTGGTCTAATAGCCCCGGTTAGCGGACCTCCACCACCAGGCCCGCATGATGGCGCAGAACAAGGCGCTGCACTGAGACCCACTTGTTAGACCCTGGTTTGACTAATAGGGTGAGAGGTGGTAAAGGGATCGGAACTAGTCTAGCTCACTACAACACGTCCACCGACCGAGTGTTGTGCTGCTATGCTACCGTTAGCTTGCTAGCTAACCCTTGCCAGTAATGTAAGGCGTCCATCGTTGATGCATCTCGTATTAAACCGAACGCTGTCACTGAAGCGTCCGGGGGTCTAGCGGTACGTATTCCCGCATCATGTGTACGGTGAATGTGTCGGGAGTAGAGGTCCTGTGAAGGCTTAGCCTCCTGCTTTATCAGCCTGCGCGCCGGACGTCAGCCTCCAGGAGAGATAATTGTGAAGCCTTTAAAGTTTTCCTTTTTTTAATCACCCACTGTCTCTTTCTGTCTTTGTTTGTAGCATCATGAAGTTGAATCCATTTTT
The DNA here is from genome assembly GCA_027122715.1 of Trisopterus minutus. Lineage (NCBI taxonomy): Eukaryota > Metazoa > Chordata > Actinopteri > Gadiformes > Gadidae > Trisopterus > Trisopterus minutus. The sequence continues at coordinate 17,222,249 of JAOPUD010000002.1, forward strand.
GACATCCTCTCGGCGCAAGAACCGCAAGAGGCACTTCAATGCCCCCTCCCACATCAGGAGGAAGATCATGTCCTCCCCGCTCTCCAAGGAGCTCCGCCAGAAGTACAACGTGAGGTCCATGCCCATCCGCAAGGACGACGAGGTCCAGGTGAGTGTGTGCTCTGAAGTCGGCCACGACCCCGGTGTGTTATTCCCCTCCACTTCCTGTTGGTTACGCTGTGTTCTTCCAACAGGTGGTCCGCGGACACTACAAAGGCCAGCAGATCGGTAAAGTAGTTCAGGTCTACAGGAAGAAGTACGTCATCTACATCGAGCGCGTGCAGAGAGAAAAGGCCAACGGGACCACAGTCCACGTCGGCATTCACTCCAGCAAGGTACGGGCTCCATGGGCGGGGGATTGGGGGCAACGCCAACGGCACCATCTAACCTCTAGTAGCTGTTCATCATGAACCAGCTAACCTCAAGTGGCTGTTTATCATGATGCGTCTCGGGAGCCGTCCCGTCCCGTTCAGTTAGAATCCAAACTTTCCATTATTGATTGACCAGAGCTTCCATTTCTGTCCTATTACCCTTTCAATATATTTTTCAACGTCACTTTCCTGGTATTCCTCGCACTAAGTCTTACAGAACACATTCCTGGTTGTCTGAGCCTGAGGATGATTGGTTTTAATGAATGCAGTGGAAAGTTGTAGTTCCAGCCTTCAAATGTCTGAGCTTAATTTGACCTGTGCTACTTATCCAACACAGCACAGTCTTGGCAAATTTAATGATTGTTAACGTCAATCAACATATCTTGGATGGTTTGGTGAGACATGATGGACGGAGCTTTATCAGTTGTCCCTGTTTGGCTTTATGGTTGAGTAGAGTTTTAACTTTAGCCCTTTAAGTGATTGCGTTGCTAGGGCAGCTCCTGTCAACGGTTGTCTCTGTTAGTAGAATTGTTTCAAAGCCTCATTTTCTCTTCATCACCTGGCTCCCTTTGGCTCAGTTGCCGTTCATGTAAACTGAAGGTCTGCCCTTTGTACTGGCTTTGGACGGGTCTGATTTGCACGTTGGGGCTGTTCTGTTCATCCCACGTTTGTTTGGCACCGACTGTTTCCCCACCATGGTTCAGTGTTCCACTTATCTCTTGGACAGGTTGTAGTTTTTGCCCTTTCTCTCCTCAGTTTACATCAAGATTTTTTGTGAAGGGAAATCAATGCGTCTTCTAGACTTGTGATAATACAGAATGGCTAAACCTTGGGCGGTATAAGATCTAGTGACAATGTGCAATAAGGGCTACATGTGAGGGGTTTAAAATGACATGTAGGTTCAGTTGGGAGGTGTGAACAGTTGAGTCCAATGTTGTGTCCAGACAGCTAGCCTTCGTCCATTATACTTATTAACAACATTTAAATGTATTGGAAGTAGTTCGCTGACTGCAATCCAACTATACCATAAACGTTTTGCATTTGCTTCCATGAAGTCCTCTGGACTAGGATAGCCATAGAGCCCTCTGACTCTCAGGATGTTATATTGACAACACTTTTCCCTCTACCAGGTTGTGATCACCAGGCTAAAGCTGGACAAAGACCGCAAGAAGATCCTCGAGCGCAAGGCCAAGTCCCGCGCTGATGGGAAGGAGAAGGGAAAATACAAGGAGGAGACCATTGAGAAGATGCAGGAGTAACAAGACCTTCAAAATAAACTGTTTATATTATAAATGGACGTCATGCTTGTCAGCCTCGATTTTCTTTCATTATATCGGTTTGAGTTTGTACGTTGGTATTGAAAGGCAGTTTGTAGATGGGATCTGGTTTAAGATGTTTATTCAGGTTTAATGCATGTACTGCTTAGAGCTTGTTGCATTTAATTGTGGAATAACTTTACACGCAATACTATTAGTTTCTTCGATGCCTGTAATCGTCTTCAGAGAACTACTGCCTTATGGCTAAATACTAAAATCAGTGTCATGTCTTGGTCTAGAACTCATAATTTACACAGGTATTCAGGAATCTAGGATCACTGTTTTGAATACGATCCTTTGACGGGGGTTTAATTAGCGGATAAGTACTTGAATAATTCATGTACTTTCAGGAGCAGATGGTAACATTCTCGGTCAACATTGAGTTAGCGTAGTACTTAAGTCAAACCTTAGTACTAAGCAATTGTCTTTTTAAACGAAAAAAACTTTAGTGAGAAAATTTAAAACCATGCAATATGTGCACGAAATCGATTGCACGGTATTTCTGCCATACCCAGCGGGGAGACCCCCTTCACTGGTATTTCACTCATTTAAATCCCGGAACATCAAGGTGATGGAGCACCGCGGCGAACGTCTCCCTACCGCTCCTTCCTCCAGCCCTATGATTCTGTCTGCCTTCATGTGCTATAGAAAAGATAGTCCTTTCCATTTGTGATCTGGAAATTCGTCGTGTTCAAGTGATGTAGTGAAATGAAACACGGCGGACCCACAGAACCTGACCCGTTACTGTTGAAAAGGTCAAAGGTTATCTCATCTTGGCAGCTCGTGTATCAAATATTCTGGAAATGGATGGTGGAAATAACGACCTGATGGGGGTTTCATGTGCAATTTCCAAGTTGGCTTTAGGTATATACCATATTTTCCATAGTACATGAATGCACCATGCCTCCTCCGTCGCTCTTTTGGTTGCAGAGTTGGGAAACTTGTAGGCCTACAATTAATGCATTGTTTTTTCCCTTCTAAACTTAAAAAGACAATTGTATACTTAAGAGATTGATATCAAGTACTAAACTGACGACGTTATCCCAAACTTTCCGGAGGACCGCCTCCAGACGTCTGACTTCTCGTCGCGGTCCGCCCCTCCCGGCCGCGGTCATGTGATGTGCGGCTGACTTTTGTCGTCGTTCATTTCCTTGCTGTCAACTTCTGCTCACTTTAATTACAAAGTTTTCGCGTTGCCTTTGAGTTGATACTTATTAAGGAGCTATGGCCGGACTATCGTTCATGATCTCTATAATCGTGATGACGGCCTTCTGGGGTCTTGTCGGCATCGTAGTCCCATTCTTAATTCCTAAAGGACCCAACAAAGGGTGAGTTTGTTAGCTTAACTGGCTATCAACCTAGCCATTCAGAAAGAGCTGTATAACTTGGTATATTACATCTATTTGGATTTAATTAAGTGTACTTTTAAAGAGTAGACTATACTCAACTTTAAATAACATTTGACTTTAATGTTTTGCCTACAGCGCCTGTCGCTTCAGTGTTAATACCTTGCAGAAGTGACTGATACTAGCGCACACCACTAATAGAGCAAAATAGTATTTTTATGGATAACTTCCCTTTTCTGCATGTGTCACCCCATCTTTGGATGCATCATAAGATCTGGGATCTGATGCGGCTGAATGTTAACCATTCCTTACCCATGTTTCTTATTGCAGTGTGATTGTAACGATGCTGGTAATGACTGCAGTATGTTGCTACCTGTTGTAAGTATTTCCAACCTGCAGCATGTCATTTTGTTCAGTCGGAGTGAGGTCTCAAAGGTTTGTTTGTATGGTTTTAAGTAAAAAAGGTGACAGTGTACGAAAGAAAGTAGGTTTGAAAAGCGATGTTTGCTCACGATTAACTCTTGTCTCTAAACTGTTTTGTGTATCAAATCGAGTAGTGTTTATATATGATGATGAATATCAATAAAATATATGGCTGATCCCTCTTGGTACATTTCTAGATTTCTCCCTAATGATTTACAATTTCACACGATTCAAGTTATCGACGGAGTCAAGTTACGTGTCAAAGGACGCTAGATGGCAGTAGAGACGACTCTGTCGCCCAGTGGCCGTCCTGAGATAACCCGTTAATAATACCTATAGTTATTAAATACCAAAACATTACATAAGAACTATAATGATCACAAAAAAATCTATAATTAAAAAATAATAATAATAATTTGAAGTTTATGACTTTCAGAATACTCTTGATTGTTTTGTATAATTGTAATCCCTACAGTTGGTTGATAGCTATCCTGGCCCAGCTGAATCCCCTGATGGGTCCCGCCCTATCCAATGAAACCATCTGGTACCTCCGCTACCACTGGGACTAACTGCAACTCGCTAACATAAAGAAGTATTTCACTTTGTAGTTTGAATTGCACACACTGTCTGCTCTGGCAGGTTGGATGTTTATGTAACCAGTGCTTTGTGTGTGTGCTGGTTGACTACAGAGTTCTCAGCGATGGACCCAAGTTGAGGCTGCACACCAATGGACAACGTGCCTTTCACTCCTCGCTGACCTATAGGTCTACTTGTCAATCTGCATTCAAATGTGTGCCTTACTATTTGTGGCAGTGGTGTCTTGGGAAAAGATTCCCAATGGATTGTTGACAATTTAATAACTATAATAACAAAGATTATATTTTTCCTGAGTGTTTTTCCTTACAATGGGTTATTCCTTTTGATGTTTCTTCAGAGTTGTCTCTGCTTCTGTTGTATTTGTAAGTGATGTACATATGCTTAATATGAAATAATAAATTATCTGATGTAGAGCGTTCGTGTGTCAGTGAGACTATTTTAAAAGGGAGAGTTCTTCAAAGCAGAATCTTTGGACCGTACACAGTTAACGATATTAAGCGGATCAAAGGTGTGGGTCATGAGTTCCTTCCTGCTTGCCGTAGTCGCAGCGGCACCGCCCGGCCAACATGGCGTGCTTGGATGTACACGTCCGAATATGCGAACAAGAAATACTTAAATATGATTTGGAAATAAAGGCCCTCGTCCAGGTAATAACGTAATGTCATGGCTATGTTATTATCATATGCTACGCAATGTCCGTTTTAGTTGTCATCTTTGTACCGCTCATTAATCCGGGAGAGCCGACATTCTTGAAGTCTGTCTGCCGCTGGGTTCACGCCGGACCGCAGAGGTGGTCTCTGAGCTGCAGAGGTGGTCTCTGAGCTGCAGAGGTGGTCTCTGAGCAACAGAGGTGGTCGCTGAGCTGCAGAGGTGGTCGCTGAGCTGCAGAGGTGGTCGCCGGTTCTTGGCCGAGCTGCTTGCTGTCATTCCGTTCCCTGAGTGCCTTCTGTGTTCAATGTTCTACTAGGATGTACGGGAGTGTACGGGTCCGCAGAGCACACTGACAGAACTCAATTCAATAGTGAAAGAGAGTTTCCAGAACCTCAGACTACGGATACAGGTACCATTATGAATTGTATTCCATGTAAAGCGAAAGGACACTGCCACAGACGCTTGAACTTCGGTAGTGTTTTGGCACAGGATCTAGAGCAAATGGGGCTGGAGCAGGACAAGGAGTCGGATAAGCAGGCTTTACTGCAGCAGGTGGAGGGACATCGCAAACAGATGATCAGGTGAAGGCTAAAGGTCGATGATCAGATTCCTTAAAGGTCAAGGGTTAAAGCTGAGTTCATCAATATAGTATCGTTTAACAATGAATCTATTTGTCGATTAGCCCTAAGTCGTTTATGCAGAATGTATGTGTCACTCATACGTCGCTCTATGATTTTGTAGTAACCAAACTGCTTGGAGAAAAGCAAACCTGACCAGTAAAATGTCAATCGATGCCCTGGAAAAGGAGGCTCTGCTGAAGGGCGGAGAGGATGCTTTGAGGAAAAGGTGAGCTTCCACCTGGAGGGCATAGGTCACATCAAACAAAAACGTTCCCCTAGCAACTCAGTTAAATTTAAGACCCAATTCGATTTGTACTTAATTGTGTAGCTTGTACTTAACTGTGTTGTGCATGCCTGCTGTGTAGCATGTACTTAATTGTGTAGCATCTGCTATCCCTGCTGTATGCGGGGGATGGGGTTAGCCTGGCGATCGGTTCTTTACTGAACCGACGGCGATATATTGTTTCACTTCTTATGACAAATGTAGTTATTGTAAGTCACTTTGGATAAAAGCGTCTGCTAAATGCCCTCAATGTAAATGTGAATTAGATTCATTGAAAACCAAACATCAAAACATCTTATTTTAGATTAACAGTGATTGGTAATAATCTCAATTTAATTGCACAAAGCTTTAAAAACATAGGTTGAGATGTAAAAAAAGTTCAGTAATACGTAATTTATGAGCAGCAAGTTAATGATGAACTAATCATCATCACACCATCATACATCTGGGTGGCCACTCCCATTTGTGATGTCACTAGAGGGTTGATTTTGACTTAGCTTATAATGCCTAATAAACATAACTAATCATACCTAGTGGTAAAATTTGGACCCTTTAATATTGTCATAAACATCTACAAATGTGTATTCATATTGTGGTAATGATTACTTCATCATTAACTAAAACCTTATAAATGAGTTACGACTAAACACTTATGTAGTGTGAGCAGTATTCTAGTATTCCAGTATTCCAGTATTCGGCAGTCAATTAATGGAAAAGCACAGGTGCACCTATGACGTTATTGAATGGAGTTCTTCATCCCGTTCCCTCCCAGGAAGCAGACCAAGGAGGCTCTGGGCCAGACGTCCAGCGACATCACAGAGAGCCTGATGAGCATGAGCCGTATGATGGCCCAGCAGGTGGAGCACAGCCAGGACACCATGACAACACTGGGTCAGTTGGTTTCTGCTGACGGAATTATGCAACTAATCTGGGAGGAGCCGCAGAGATATCAACTTCAGGTTATGTTCCACTGTATCATTTTGAACTTTGGACTTAACACTTTAAGAACATAACCTGAAGTTCAAAATGATAGGGTGGAAACAGCGCCCCCTATGGGCCCAATACAGTGAGGACCACCAGAGAGAGGGGGCTCTGTGGGCCCTGGTGGACAGGTTGGGTACTGCGCTAAGCTGGATGCTTCACAACTCTAGTACAATACGTTAGGGAGCTGGTTCATCAGACCAAGGCTCCATCTCTGTGTGGGCTTTGAACTGTAAGGGGCAGGTTGGCAGAGCGTGTTTGAATATGACCGCAGGATGTCAAATGTGATCAGGTCTAAGGATGATCACATAAAAAATACAGGATTCTTTCAAATTAGAATTACATTTTTTATTAATTCCAAAGATGGGATGTGGATGTAACCGCAGCACACAAGAAAACTAAATATAACAAGTAATATTAACTTATGGCCATATAACAGCAATGTTAGTTGAATCACGTGAAATATTGAAAGTGATTCAAGCGTGTTCGACTGGAGCCTCTTTTACGAGCGTGAGCACACAAACCCAAGCGCTGACGGGCGGAGGCCGTGTGTGTCCCCCGCAGCCACGTCCTCCAAGACCATCCAGGAGACCAACGAAGAGTTCAGGGCCATGACGGGCACCATCCAGCTGGGCCGCAAGCTGATCACTAAGTACAACCGCCGGGAGCTCACAGACAAGCTGCTCATCTTCCTCGCCCTGGCGCTTTTCTGCTCCACCGTTCTCTACATCGTCAAGAAGAGACTCTTCCCCTTCCTGTAGGAGACCACCATGGGAAGCCCCCCCCCCACTCCAAACTCTGCGTTATCTCCTCCCATCTGAAGTCTCCTGGTCCTGCTGCTAGCGACTCTGTGCATGGATTGATGTTGTGCTGTCCGCGTGGTGCTGTGGAGGGCTTCTCCATAGGATATCTATCGCTCAATCACGCTCCCATAACTCATCGCCTCAAATAAGCACTCACTGATCGGTTCACAGAGGTGCTGCAGTCCCAGGAACTGAGCTGTAATTCTCTAGAAGATTGTGGTGATGCTGTGCATTGCCGTTAATTAGGGCCAATGTAGAGTTAGCGTTTTTATTTAATTTTATTTTAATATTGTTATTAATATTTCACCTTTTTTCCTTGATTGACCAAAACTGGATAAGGAAAAGGTTTATTCCATTTTTGTCAATCTCTTCCCTCCCTAGTTACTAATTAATAGGGTTAGAGAGATTAACTAATAATCCTGTCTGAAAATAAACACTATTGCACTTATATTGAGTGTTCGAAAAATCTTGAATGTAGTGTATTCAATATTTAAAATACCAACAGTGATTGTCTGTACTGTAATTTTCCGGTAATTTGACGTTACATTTATTTAACCAATTTTAGGTTATGTTATAAATAGGAATTACTATTTTTGAGAATTGGAGCCTTACACTATTTAATAAATATCCAAATGTTTATTTATATATGATACCACCTGTTTGCAATTGAATTGTTATATACAGTATATAACCTGCAGTATTTGGAAGGCTTGGACCAATAAACCCGTGTCCCACTGATTCTGTGGTGTAGTGTGCTGTCTAAAGCCACCGTCCACAGCATAGGGAACAGGGTTAGGAACCAGTGGCAGTAGCCCTGGTCCAAAGGAACCCTGCTGCCCTACTGCAGATAACACCCGGAAAAGCTGATTAATCATGGGTGTGTGTCTGTGTGTGTGTGGGGAGAGATATTTTTAGGTTTGTGTGACTGCTATCTGTCTTTGCCTTTTCAACACCTAAAAGCAAATGACCTCACGGCCTTCGGCTGTAATCGCCTTAACAGTGAAATGAAAGAAAGAAGAAATCGAGGTGACAGTATTTTACAATATTTTGACTTGAACCCTATGTTAGGGTTAGGGTTAGAGGGTTAGGGTTAGGGTTAGAGGGTTAGGGTTAGGGTTAGAGGGTTAGGGTTAGGGTTAGCAACGGGCCGATACCTCGGCCGCTTGGCTTAGAGGGGCTAAACAACTGCTGTCCGTTTAAAGTGGTGGCAATTGGCCAATTCCTAGCTGAACTTGTTCATGTACTCTGCTCGACGCTTGTCTGTATGTAAAGCAAATTGGACGTTCAGGCTTGTAGCAAAGTGAAGGTGTCGATCAAACGCCTAGATTTCATTTGAAGAGCAGTTTGACGAGAGCCATTTATTAGAGTAGAAGTAATGAAGTGCTGGCCCTTGTTGCTATGAACATCTTGACTACCACAGCGATATGTTGTTTCTCTTTCTTCTGAGAAATGTACCTTGTAAGTCATTGGATAAAAACGTCTGCTAAATTCCCTAAATAAGTGTAGCCTAAATGAAGCTCTTTGGGGGGATAATTGAGCTTTAGCATTTTGTTGAAATTTGATATTTACCAAAGGACTATATAAGAATTTTTTTCTTTTTCCTAAGCCCAAAAATGATGTAATACATCATTAGTTATAGGGCCTTACAGAAAAAGTGTTAAAATGTGCATGCAAGTTATTCATATGAAGAAAGTTATTTTAGCTTACACGTTTTATTGACTGCATCACATCTTACATATCGACTTCAATCTTGCACTTCTTATATTCTGTAATAATATACATTGGAACAATATGTTGACATATAAAAATATTGTCTAACCTTTATTAAAAATGTAACTAAAGCGGATTACTGTTTTCCGGGGCTAAATCCATTTAAACACTAACCTCCACTCTGAACGTATGCGCCTATGTCAATTCTAGAAGGAAAACATTTAGTAGGCCTACCGCATTGAGGCCCTAATGTATGCAGCATATGTGCGGACGATCGAGATATTTGTAAACCTTAGTAACCTTTTAGCCCCATCTGAGTAAGTTGAAGGAAGTTGGGTAACAGCTACTTCAACGCTTTAACCTGAAGCTAACCATATGGGATTTTACGGCATGTAATTGAATTAGGCCTTAAGGTAATATATAGCCTCTTACCCAAAAAGTATATAGTGCCTATAGGTTAGTTAAATTAGTTATAGGACTATTTATTGATAATTATATAATCCTGTGTGTGTACAACAATACAAAATATTTTTTACAAAATAAAATAATAGTCTGAAAGACTATTTTTTATAAGTCGAATAGTGGAAATATTCTCTTAGACTTCGTATATTCCTGGCCTCCTCTTAAAAATTAAATCAAAGTGTAAATTGCTTCGGGAAATTAATGTCTCTTTTCTTTATAAAAAAAAATGTTAATTACATCATCAAACAAAATTTATTCAACACATAAGTTTAAAATCTGCAGGTTTCCTTGAGAAAAACCACCATCAGGCCTACCTTTTAAAGTTCTAACACTGTTCTGAGGGCGACACATAAATACAAAGAAATCACACATGCATTTGGCAAATGAATCGGATTAACAGGAAAAGATTATACTGTGCTCATATTTACCATGTCCTAATGCCATGTAACGATGGCACCCCGTTACCGGTTGAAAAGGTATTTTGAGCATTATTCAGCTCCCCAAAGTTCAGGTAGCCCCCGTTACCGGAGGACCCCTGGATGCTCTGCATCGTGGCTGCTGGGTGGCTGTACGCATAGTTTGAGTTGCAGCCCGGGTTCGGGTAATTCGTGAACGCGGGGTAGTTGGTGTAACTGAAATGATTCATGCCCATATTGTAGGACGTGTTGTAGTTGACCGTGTCTGCCAGGCACGATTTACCGTCCCGAACCAACAGCGGGACCGAGATCCTCCTGGGTGGAGGCAGACCCACCAGCTCCAGACTCTGGTCCTGCCTCTGGCGCTTGCATTTGTACCTTCGGTTCTGGAACCAGATCTTGACCTGCGTCGGGGTGAGTTTGAGCAGCCCGGCCAGATGGTCTCTCTCGGGGGCGGACAGGTACTTCTGCTGCTTGAAGCGCCGCTCCAGCTCGTAGACTTGCGCCTGGGAGAAAAGCACCCTGGGCTTCCTCCGCCTCCTCAGCTTAGGGTGCTCAGCCTCCTGGCTCGGTCGGATGTCCGCCGCAGCAGCATCTAGAGAAGTGAGGTCTGAAGCACATAATACGAAACAAAATGCACACGTCAAAACCATTGTTATGCATTAACTTAAGAGATATTGTTTTATTCCCGTTATTTTGATGTAGGCCTATTAATTACAGCGGCCTTCTTTGGTGTGGCCTTCCACAGAGCTCGTATGGACCTTGCTAATGGTTAATTCATATTTGCTATTGATAATTCTTCCTGTATATTTGTATTCGTTAAATAATTGATGAGAAACATTACCTTATATGGTATTTTACTCAAGTACAGATTAAAAGGATCATATGGGTCTCATGGACTCTTTTCCTTAGTGGATAATTGTTGACTCACCTTCTCTGTGCTTTTGCTTGAAATAGTTTGATTTCCCATCCTTGTCCATTTCTTTAAACGATTTCCCATAAAAAGAAACCGCATTGAGTGCGCTGCTCCGGCTGACTTTGGGGTCCTGGAGGTCTTCTCCGAAAGCCGAGGCTCCGGACGGAACCTCGCGGAGAGACTCCTGCTTGAAGTGGGCCAGCATGCAGGATGTGGTCGGCAGGGCGCAGTCCATCCGAGACGATATGTGGTCCATGGAAGCCATGTCTCCATGACTCTGCTCCAGGTTTAATATGTCCTTCACAGAGAAGGGGGTGGACGTGCTGATGTTAGAAAACATTGCCGACACCTATTAACCTCATATGGAGGCAACCCAAGACTCTCTGTAAACTCTCTGGATTATTCTAATATTTATTGAAACAAACGTGTTAGTTTGTTATAGCGGGATGATCTCGAGTGAAGTGTTTTTCAAATGTCAACTTAGTCTCCTAACTTTTTTTCCGGGCCTCCCTTTTTCACGGTGACGCAGAGGAGATGTGGGGGTGGGGGGGCGCAGTTGGGACGTCCTGGAGCCACACTGGTGCAGGCACGTATGGTGACGTAGGACGGCGCTAGCTAACGCGAACGGGTCCAACACTCTGTCTGTTGACCGTTGACTGCTACACACACAGTCCATAGCCTGGCGGCTTGTTGTTTTCTACATTTCAACATTAACCCTTTCAATAAGAATCGGCTCTCCGAAATAAATAGGTTAGAATTCAGTAGGCCCATGAGGGAAGGTGTATCCCTGCGTCGCTGTGTGTGTGTGTGTGTGTGTGTGTGTGTGTGTGTGTGTGTGTGTGTGTGTGTGTGTGTGTGTGTGTGTGTGT
>JAOPUD010000002.1:17279242-17294910 GCA_027122715.1 Trisopterus minutus
CCCTAGCGGATTTTCGAGGTATTGCAGTTTTTCGAACTTCCGGGTAGGCTTCATTGTTCAGATTAGAATGTTGCCGCTTGGTTGGACCTCAGGGCAAATGTTGTTTATTCTGTGATTGTTATTGGTATTTTAGTTATTTATGATTGTGTAGGCTATTTGAAGGGAATGTAAATGTTTCCATTCCCGACTGGAGCATTTACACGTTTGACATAATACTTTCCAGTTTACATCAAAGGTGTTACAGGATATCTTCAGGCTGGAGGTCACAATACTGAAACCTTAAAGGTTTGGTTCTCTAGGGATTTGAAAGTCTGCTGCACTCAATATGAGAACAGAGTTTATTCTCTTTTAAGAATTATATAGGCCTATATATTGAATGAAAATATAGCCGATTGTAGTAATGCAACATTACAAAATTGTTGTTTATATATAAGAATTGTCCTTAGTAGGCCTAATAGTAACCAATTTACACACACACACACGCACACGCACGCACGCACCCACCCACCCACACACACACACACACACACACACACACACACACACACACACAGGGAACAGCCAGCTATGCTGGGAGCCAAAGTCTTGCATGCAAAAAAGGGAAGCACGGCTGGAGACACCCGGACGTGGGCCCGCTGCACGGTCAAATCAGACCTACGTTACAGAGAAGTACCTCGCACCAGGCTGACAATACTTCATGACTTGACCCATGACCCACCTTCACACTTGTTACTGCTGGCCAAAAGTGCTCTTGCTATTTCTGCACAGTGTTATGAGCCACTTCTGGATCAGCCCCACAGTGTTGGTGCTAGCACCCATCTCAGTGTCAGGAGTCGCCCTGAGCCAACACATGATGAAGGACCCTACTGTGGCTCCTCTTTCTTCCCTCCTGGTAAACATTCATCATTCCAAGAAACTTTTGACAACAATGTATTTGGGTGATGATAAATGGTAACTGGTCCTCATTTCTACAGCGCTTTTATCCAAAGCGCTTTACAGTGTTGACTGACATTCACCCATTCATGCACACATTCACACACCGACGGCGGAGTCACCCACGGAGGGCGACAGCCAGCTGGTCAGGAGCAGTCAGGGTGAGGCGTCTCGCTCAGGGACACCATGACACTCAGCTAAGAGGAGCCAGTGATATTGATTAGCCATTTCAAAATCAACCTAGTGGCATCACACATGGAAGTTTCACACGTGGGAGTTTCACATCCGTATACTGGATGTTAGAAAGATCAATGGACACCAGCCTAGCCATTGAACTGTACCAACTGGTATGCTGATCTATCTGTCATTCATATGGGCGGAGCTGTTCTTAGAACAAGGACCCTTTAATGGAGGTCTTGATCATGGGTCCATACACATCTTCCAACCATTTTCTGTAAACAATAGGGAGCCCTCATTCAAAGCCTCAAAGGGAGAATCTGTCTTTGTTTCAGTAAATGACATCATACTAGAGAGTTGGCACAAAAGGCTGAATAAGTCAAATGCTGATGAAGTCATAAGGATCACAGGATTGACGTGATTCAATTAAGATACCCAACTTTCTGCAGGGACGGTTCATCAAGGTCCTGACCCAGCGTCTGGTTCTCACCCTGTGTTAAGGGTAGTGGCTGAGACTTTGTTGTCATTCAGCAGACACTTTAATCCAACTAAGAAATGGGTTAGGGTTTGGGATAGTTTAGGACAGTGAAATAGTATAATGAATATGTTACGTATTTATGGTTGGGAGATATGGAAAAATGATGAAAGATGATAATATATCATATATCACAAGGAATTGCATTGCATTGCATTGATAAACATCATGATATGATTATGAGTTTAAACTACAATTTGTGGCATCATTGATGTAGGCCTATATTTAAATGGATATCGGACTTTACCTAGTAATCAATCCTCACTGAAGTTTCGATCCTCACATTTGATCACTCTAAGAGCATCTCAATCAAGTCAATATATGACCATTCAGAATGATTCTAAGCTCTAGTAATTATTACCTAGCTTTATACATGCTAGTGTTACACTATAAAACCCCTGAGGCCAATAAGTGTATAACACTGTAGAATGTGTATTGGTTTGGACCAGAGGGTGAACGGTGCATCATACAGACAGGGCTGAGGCCACTGCTTTAGAGCCTCAGTGTGTGTATGTAAAGGAGACTGACCAGAGTGTAAGTGCTGGGCTGCTCGCCCCTAAGGGGGGAAACGCTGGGACCAGCAGGCCACGGCCCACAAGGAGGGCAGCACGTCTCATAAGACTGAAGTATAAGACTCTATGTGAGGTCATCCCCCCACACACACAGTAGCATTATAGTAGTATTAGGTGGTAGTTATTTGTATTACTATATTTATGACCATTAACAATGAGTCATTGCTGAGTAGGATATGATGTGTTCCCTATGTGTGTGTGCATGCTAGCATATGCATATGTTACCATCTGACTGTGTGTGTGTGTGTGTGTGTGTGATACGTATATATCACCCTAGCACAAAACATGCTAGGATATGTGGTAGCTGAGCAGAGGGACCGAACAGGCTGCCGTAGCTCGGAGCGACTGAGCGAAATGCATCAAGCTCTGCAGCTCGATTACAAGCCAAAAATAGCAGCGGCTTATTTTTAATGAGATTGCATCGCCGCGCTGCTGTGGGCTCGGTTTTTAGCTGTCAAACAAAGGGTGTCATATAATCTATCTATCATCTCTGTGTCAATCGCATAGATGTATTGATCTAGGTTTGCTGTAGGCTATACCTATTACCTATCTATTGATCAATCTCCGTATTCATCTCATATATCTAGATTGCAACTAGATAGGTAGTCTAGTCTATATCTACTATATATATATAGGCCTATATATATATCTATATATATATAGATATATATATATCTATAGATATATATAGATATGTATATATATCTATATATATATATCGAATGTATGTTCTGCGTCTATATGTCAATCTATCTGCTTAGTATGTCTGTCTATTTATCTTTGTGTATCTATCATCTCTAGGTATGTACAGGCTGAACTCTCTTTCTGTGGATGTAGTAATGGAAAATAATCATTCAAAATACTCCTCTGGAAGGGTAGATGGTCTTTGGTTCCGAATGTCCTGTCGCACATTTACCATACCTTAGGGTTCAAATTAAAATCCCCGTATGGCTTTGATTGCACAACTCTAATTCTCATTAAGATGAAGATCGATGGTCAAGAAAATGTTAGTCGGTCCGTGACTTTATATTGCTTTATTACACCCCTCGCATGTATCCGAAGGCATCCATATTTGGGAAGGCAACGTCTTCGATGCATTTGCCATTCATTGAAAAGGAGTGCTGTGGGCGTGGCCTCAAACAGATATCCAATCAGATGTGATTCGTCGCCAGAAGTGGGCGGGGATGGAAAGGGAACCCCTAGCAGAATGGGGGCGGGGCGGGGGGCGGGGCTAGAGACGGAAGTGTTTCCCGACTGGCCCAGCTGTCATTCAGAAGAGAGGAGACCATTTACACCGGCTGTCCACCAAATGCAGAAAAGGGAAAAAAAGCTAAGAGTATGGCAGCAACATCAAAACGATAAGGTCATGTCACCAAATTAAAGGTAGTTATGCTCGGTCTATTTCGTGATACTCACGTTTTATCAATCTAATTGAGGCGAAGGCAGATGCACCCATTTTCAGAGCTGCTACGATGCGAAGGATCGGTAAGGCTGGTATGACATTGAACACACAGGACACGACACCGAGGAGGTCGTTTAAAGAGCCACACACACCCGGACAACTTGTGTCCTGGAGAACCCGACCGGACGGTTAGGTTCTCCAGGACACAAGTTGTCCGGGTGTCTGCAGCCCCGAACGCGTTCGATCGCCTTTTTACGAACCACGTCGTAACGAATTGTGCGAACATTTGCCGACGTAGACCACCGTCGGTGTGGAGCGGTGTCGTCCTGGCCTATTGGCGTGCAGGGGAAAGGGAACTACCCGATTTTCTGAACAGGCAAGAAACGTCATCAACATTTTGCTGTATTTAAACGTCCGCGGATGAGGAGGAGGTCACTGCGGTAAAGAGGGCGCATTTCTCCGGTAGGTCGACCGCTTCGACGCGCCGCCTGCGCCGCAGCGTTCACCGACGCGTCGCGCTGCACGGACGGCCTCCAAAACCCGAGAACTGCGGACGGAATGATCCGTTTGGCACATGGAGGGTGGCGGAGCAGCTGTTAGCTTGTTACTAGCCGCGTAACGACCTTTGGAGACGTCGTCTTCACTAGCTCAAGCTGTTAGCTGCGGTCGTCGTCGTCAGCCTAGTCGTGGTTGGTTTGGGTGTTTTCCACGTTGGCTTACAGTGACAGTAGTTTCTCATCTAGGCCTACCGCTTGCTAAACGAGTCAATGATTTAATCTCATTGATTGCATCACAAGACTAAGCAGGGTGCAGCTCTCGCCGAGCCGCTGCAGTTAGTGCAGCTTGTTTTTAAGCAAAGGCCACATTTAGGTGTTACAACACCCATTGCGTTATTTTCCTCCACCCATCTCACCCTCTCCCTCTTCTGTTATTACAGGGTAAAGAAGAAACGTCGAAGGCAACAAAAAAATACGTTTTTGAGGATTTCTCTGCTATTATAAATGGGGGACTACGGGTTTGGAGTTCTGGTGAAGAACGGCAGTGGTAACAAGACTGCTTTCCCTGTAAGAATCCCTCCACACCTCCAGCCCCCGCACCACCCCACCAACCCCCCTAGCCCCCCGTCCTTCGTAAATAACACCTGCTCCTCCAATGGGGGCAGTGCTTGGCTCTTCCCTGCAGTAGCCCAACACAGTAACATGCAAGATGAGATTCTGGACGCTGACAAGTCCAAGGCGTTGGACCTCCAGGACATGCCAGAGAAGTCTCAGGGCCAGCCCCAGTCCCTCGCCCCGGCCCAGCAGGAGGCCGGCGGGGGTCTGGGGGACCTGGAGGGGGGGCTGGCTGATGACACGCTGGAGAAGGGCTCCTTGGAGAGCAGCGCAGGGAAGGACAAGCTGAGGATGGAGTCGCCGGTGCTGGGCGGCTTCGACTACCAGGCTGGCCTGGGGATGGGCACCAGCTGTGCTCCCTCCACCTCCTCCACCTCCTCCCTGACCAGCTTCAACAACTGGTCCGCCGGCGTGCCGTCCAACCCCTCCTCCGTGGGGGGCGAGGACGTGGGGGGGTTCTTCGGTCCGGCCGGCTCCAACGCCAACGGCCCGCCCCTCCTCTTCCAGAACTTCTCCCACCACGCCGGGCCGGGCTTTGGCGCCGGGGGCAGCTTCTCCCCACAAATAGGGCAGGTGTCCCAGCACCACCCTGCCCCTCCACCGCCCCACCCTCAACACTACCACCCCCACAGTCAGGGCATGCCTCCCCAGCAGCACCGGCGCTCTCCTGCGAGCCCTCACACCCCACAGCCCTCCTTCCCTCAACACCCCCACCGTGCCGGGGCCTTCACCCAGCTGCCCCACCTGGCCCCCGCGCAGAGCAAACCCCCCTCCCCCTGGGGGAACTACCAGAGTCCCTCCACCCCCAACTCCACCTCCTGGAGTCCCAGTGGGGGCTACGGTGGTTGGGGAGGAACCCAGGGGGTTCGGGACTATCGCCGGGGCCTTAACGGGGGAATGACGGCCCTGAACTCCATCTCTCCTCTGAAGAAGTCCTTCCCTAACAACCAGGTAACCACTAACCATGGGCATTTGGATTTTTTAAATGTGAACCAACAAACCTAGTTCTGTCTATAAATGTCTCTGCTTGATTCTGTCTCTGCTAATAGGTTGAATTACACAATAAACATGCAGATTCTTTATTTGTCCATGGTTGAGGATTTGACACCGAAGCTTAATGTTATATTACTCATCCATTAAAAAGTAACATTACTTGCTCTTCAGATGCCCTCTCAGAAGTTCCCCAGGAACGGCTCTGGGTTCAACCACAAATCCTGGATGGAGGACACGATGAGCCGCAACGACAGCGGCTACCCTTTTCAGGTGAGTACACAAAATGGCAGTTCATTTGGATCATATATTCTTCACTATATGCCTACCAGCACAATAGTACGTTTGCATTTTGCCTGATGGGGATACCAATGCTGCTCTAGGCCGATATTAAATTCGGGTGGTCGTTTTGACATATGAACACAAACGTATGGAATACAAATATTACATTTTTGTAATGAACAATACAAAAACTTCTGCAGTTAATATCAGGCCATTTAACCAACATTACAAATTTTGGCTGATGTAAATCATCATACATCAGTGTCAGATATAGCTTTGAAGGGGAATGTTTTTGTAAATTTACATTTAGAAGAAACTGCAACGAAATACATCTTAATAATTCATATGAATTATTCATATATAATGTATATTCAAACCACAGTCACTGGCTTTAAGTCACCCTTTTGTATCTCCCACTTTCAAAATAGTTTTTACCATTCAAAAAGATCTGTCAATTCAACAGAGTAGTCTTTGTTGAAAAAAACCTAGATTCTTTAACAGTCTAATTCTCTGCCGTGTGAAAGTAGAGCCAAGCCGACGGACTGAAAGTTATTTGTCTTTTTAAATGGCAGTCGGCAGAAGGCTGGTGATCTTGTGATCATGTGGTCGCCTTGCTGCTCAACACGACTAGTGTTGAATTTCCTCACATTTTGGTGTATATACGACCCCTTTGAGATGCGTGACAGAGTTGCAGCACCCTCCCCCGCCCATCACTTCTGGCCCTCCTCCACTGGATGGCTTCATCAGGAGGGGGGTTGTCCTTATCTGATGTAATCAATTCATTATTTAATCTAATACACCAAGCCACTGTTGGTTGTGTACACATACTTTGGTGACCAATGTTGTGTAAGCAATACACTACTACTTGAACATGCAAATAAAGTATCTATCTATCTATCTATCTATCATCTATCTATCTATTCAGGGAGTGGGTCCCCCGGTTTGCATTGCTCCCTGTTCAATATGTTGTGTCTCACCAACCCACCTTGTTCCTTCATTCTGTGTTGTTTCTTCTGTGGTTTTATTGAGAACAGCAGGCTTGTGTTTTTTTTCTTCCTCCTACAGCAAGAGAGAACCCGCTCCTTTGATGGTTTCAGCATGCATTCTCTGGAGAACTCTCTGATTGACATTATGAGGGCTGAGCAGGATTCCTTGAAAGGTTGGTTTTCTTACCAGAGATTTTTCCTTCTTTTTCCGGTGAAAGTGTAATGGTGGATGAGGTGGTGGTGTGGTAGTCACATGCCATTGATGGCCACAGGCCTGTGGTTTGTTTTATTTTTAATTATTTTCCCAATTGCCTAGCATTTTCCAATTAAAGGGAGTTTTTTTTATACATTGGCTAATCACTTGAGTAGCAGAAATAATTTTTTTCATGTCTGAGCAAGTAGTGAATTGATTGACTTTGATCCTGTAATATCCTTGATATTTGCTTTATTGCTATGAGACTAAACTACTAGTTGGGGTAGTAGTTTTGTTTGTTCATCAGGGGATTTTCCATTATTGATGATAATTCATAGACCAAAGTATTCATTGATTGACCATGAGCAATACTATTCTTTCTTGATACTGCATCATCCTGAATGTAACGTTGGCACTCGATGAAGATCCCTGACCATTCACTGATCGATGAGTCTTCATGGCTGCTCATATTGTTTCAGAGCGAACTCCATCCACATATCCGGTTTAAGGGACGAGTGTACGTAAATGGAGATGGTCTTTGTCAGCCGGGTTACATTTCCTTTCTGCTGTCTCTCACAGGTCGCTATGGATTCACTCACCAGTCTGATGGGCCCCTGCCTATGAATGGTATGTAAATAGCATGCATGCAAATAATTTTATCAAAAGGACCAGTGTTTTATTTGCAATAATTCTGCCCCATTGTCCTGAAAACCCTGATTTGAACGGTGCTCTGTATTTTCTTCATGCAGCCAGGAGTTATGGCAGACGACGAGGTAAAGTCTGCATGTTTGTTCTTTAAAAGAAAAGAGAAAATCCCTGGTTTGTCTATTTACAAAGCAGCCATGACAGCTTCGTCAGCTGACTATCTGGTTTGGCCTGTTTGTTTTGTGTGCAGATGCCCTGGGTATGCCTTGCTGTAGTTGCTTGCCACATGCTAGTGCTTCTAATGTCAATTGTTTCATCTTAATTGTGTCAAAGGCAAAACCACCATTTTGATTGAAAGTAGCATGTTTAAATTCAAGCTACTTTCATTCTCGCTGGAAGGGAGAACATGTAAATACCCTTTGCATGGTTTAAGTCTGCGTGAGCCATATCAGTCGTTCCCTCCCCATCCCAGGCCACTCCTCTCTCTTCCCCATGGAGGACGAGCGCTCCTTTGGGGAGGAGGAGTCCGGCGACCAGGGGCTGTCTGGCCTGGGCCCCGCCCACTGCTTCCCCCACCTCAATGGAGAGCGTGTGGAGCGTTACTCTCGAAAGGTCTTTGTTGGAGGGCTGCCCCCAGACATAGATGAAGGTAAACACACCTGTTCCCACGGAAACACCACGGCTGAGAGGCTTTGTATGATACCATCATAATGTATCTAGTATTAATTTACCATAATTACATTTTGGTGTTCAGCATTAATCATGCTGGCTAGAATTAGATAGAATATAGTACACTTTTACACACGGCAATTTATGCATTCAGTTCCAATGTCGTGTTGTATTATGGGACGGGTGGGCTAAATTACTAAATGTGTTAAACATTTATGAAATTGATATCGCTCCGAATATGTGTAATAGTAAGATAGGAGAAGGATTTTGAAATAACTGATAATAACACCTTCCGACACCGATTGTCATGCAGATGAAATCACAGCCAGCTTCCGTCGGTTCGGCCACCTGTTTGTGGACTGGCCTCACAAGGCAGAGAGCAAGTCTTATTTCCCACCTAAAGGTGAGCTGGCCGTTGGTATTCTGAGAAAACCCATCTTTTCCTCATTCCGTCTGTAGCTGCCCGACTCCACGTCTGAGGTGCGAATGTCCATGACCTGACTGTATCTGTCCTCCCAGGGTACGCCTTCCTGCTCTTCCAAGACGAGAGCTCTGTTCAGGCTCTCATCGACGCCTGCATCGAGGAGGACAGCAAGCTGTACCTGTGCGTCTCCAGCCCTACCATAAAGGACAAGCCTGTGAGTGTGGCTCTGAGCCAGGTCCTCTCTGACCACCGCATCAGTGTGTAACCATACATTCTTATTATCATTATAATGTTACTATATTAACGTTATATTACTCAGGACGGTTACTTATGCGTTATTGGTTGCACCGTTTGTTCAGTCTTCAGCACTGCATGTATTTTGGTTTCTTTAGAAAATTAACAATTATGACCCTGGAAAATAATTGGAAAGATAACCTTCATTAACCACAATGCAGTAACCGACGCAGTAAACCAACTCTGGTTGCAGTAAACCAACCCTGATTGGTTTCTCTTCGAGCTGGTGTCATAGTACAGCAAAGCAAGCCCCTCTTGTGAGCTTTCTGTAGCCGTGGCAAGACAATGACACTCGGCACACTCAAAATGGCTGCCGGATGTTGTTGACCCTGTTATGTAAATGAGCTGTGCTCAGAGTACAGATGCTGTGTGGTTGCCGGCTCATATGCTATAATAAGATTTAGCTAATGGCTGTTTGCCATGGTAACCTAAAATCACCTTGGGTGTCAAATGCATCCTCAACATGTTAGTTCAGCATGCATACATCCAAGTAATTCTTTCTGTGCTCAGAAGAGCAAGCAGACAGGGCATGTACATCAGAATCATCAGGTGCATTGTCATTTTTGTAGGCATTACATTTTCTTGGAATATTGAGGGAAACCAAGAGAGTTGTAGCACTATCAAATCCTAAATCAACGTAGCTAAAGCGTTGCCTGTCCAAATTAAATCTAGTGGCTGTGTTTTACCACTTCTCACACAAGAAACGCTATGGCAGCAGTTTCAAACAACAATATTTTCCCATAATGACACATGATTTCAATATTCATTAACAACCAATGACCATGTAAAGAAAAAGGACTACCAACACAATAAATTTCCAATGCTCCACTTCCTCCAAAAGAAAGGTGATCATTGTGATGTCATTATCATTCTAACTCCTGGCAACAAGCTTGAGAATGTTAGAGAAATGAGCTACCACTCCTCTATTAAAAATATCACTTTATTTGACCTTTATTTTTCTAGTTACCTTGGTGTGATATAGTTGATCAAAGTCTTAAGACATTTGATCTGAAGTTTGTACTTGAGCTATCCACCTTACTGTATCAAGTAGAATGACCTCATGTTTCAGGAGGAACTTAATGTATTATTTACAAAATTAACATATTGCGTCTGCAACAGAACAGGCACTGGAAATTCAACCTGGTCCAAATGACTATTGAACGGCATGTTTTACATAGTTGCTCGTATTAGGCCTAATCTGGTAACTGGATGTGCGTCAGGTGTTTTGGGTTAATTTTTAGTGGGTTTGTTGCAATCCCTGTAGGTCCAAATCAGGCCCTGGAACCTAAACGACAGCGACTTTGTAATGGACGGTTCTCAGCCGTTAGACCCAAGGAAGACCATCTTTGTGGGGGGTGTCCCCCGGCCCCTCCGTGCAGGTAATTTACACGCAGAAGGTAAACTCTGGTCTTCTTTCTCCCCACAATCTCAGAACTTATATGTTAAGACGGAAAACTCTTTTTTTGAATGACAGTGGAGCTGGCGATGATCATGGACCGCCTGTACGGCGGTGTTTGCTACGCTGGCATCGACACGGACCCTGAGCTGAAGTACCCCAAAGGGGCGGGCCGTGTGGCCTTCTCCAATCAGCAGAGCTACATCGCTGCCATCAGCGCTCGATTCGTTCAGCTGCAGCACGGCGAGATCGATAAGCGGGTGAGTTACCACGTTCAGGTTTCCGAGAGGGGTCACCTTAAGCTTGGTTATCTTCTCTCTCTCTGAATCCTTGTTTTCACAAATGTATCCACACAAAATGGCGACGCTTATTTTAGTATTTTTTTTTGTCTTTTCTATTTCTTCTGGCTTCTCCCCATATACTGGTGACTATTTTGCAATGAGCAGACATACGATCCAAAAGCAACTTGCATCGAATTGAGATGCATGTCCCTCAGGGGGAGCTAGGGGTTGGCTCATGTGGACATTGGGGATCAAATTTGGCGCCTTTTGCTCGAGGGGTGAATACCCGACCACCTCTGCAGTGTCCTCTTGTTTCTTGCCATCATTCAATCCCTCGTGGCTGATCCTTTCGCTGCTGCGTCGTCCCTCTTCCCATCCTCCTCCAGGTGGAAGTGAAGCCATACGTCCTTGACGACCAGCTGTGTGACGAGTGCCAGGGCACACGCTGCGGAGGCAAGTTTGCGCCGTTCTTCTGCGCCAACGTCACCTGCCTCCAGTACTACTGCGAGTACTGCTGGGCGGCCATCCACTCCCGGGCCGGCCGTGAGTTCCACAAGCCCCTGGTGAAGGAGGGCGGGGACCGGCCACGACACATCTCCTTCCGCTGGAGCTAAGCAGAGCGGGATGAGTGGGATGATGAGGGGCGGGTGGATTGCGGGTGGGGGAGCGCGGGGTGGTGCAATGGGAGGAGGGTCAAAGAGGAGGGGTTTCTGGGTTATTCTATAGAAATTAATGCACTTTTCTTTTGCTGGTTCCTTTTTTTTTTAATGAAAAAAAGACGTGATTTAATTTATTTTTTTGACTTTTTTTAATCAGGCCTTACAAAATAAGTAATTGCTAAGAGAAAAAAAAAAGTGAAATCTCATTTATGTTTTTGAGTTTTAAGTTAAAGGTGTGCATGAGTTTCTGGATGCATTAGATTTGGAATTAGATGTTTTTTCTGATTAACTGTACCCTATTTTCTTGCATTAGCTGGCAAAGCTGCTTACATTTTTTTGTCAAGAGTAACATACAATTTGAGTGAGGCGTGTGGTACCTAAATCAGTATAATGACTATGGAAGTTGCGTTTAAGAAGAGTGCATTTTGTTAGTTTTTTGCATGCAGCACTAGAGGACAACTGTACAACTTACCAAAGGTTGAGCGTAAATCGCTGGGTAGGGAAAGACTTCAGAGGGCTGGATGACTGGACTCCTGAATCGGTCCAGATATATAGCATAACGCTAGGTCATAAAACATCTCTTCTCAGTCCCGGCCACCCTCTTTTTTAGATTGTTGCAAGAGCTTTTAGGTCTTGGGTTAAAAAAAACAACTAAACACTTTGTGACCAGAAAGGGCAAACCAAAGATTGGCCTAGAACAAGTTATCAAAAGCAGATGTTGACCAGAGGGGGTATATCAGGAGCGACGGCGCATGCTTTCGTCGTCAAGCAGAGGACCTGTCTTTGAGTTTATGATCGTTTGGGGGGCGGGGTTTCGGTGGATTAAGGCATAGCCCCCACATGGGGCTCAGGTATTGGCAGTAGTATTTGCTCACTTTATATTGTCAGGGATATTAGCACTGGAAGCTAACATGCTAATGTAGTATAAACGAATGAGAATGCACAGCCCAGTCTCCCCTGAGCTGTCTGCTGGCGGCGCACCACTGCCCGCTCCATGAGGACCGGCCCTTGAGTCACTGAGGTTGTGGTTGAATACAGTAGTAGCTGGACACTCTTTGAAGAATTTGCTGTCACAGAGATAAAGATATTATTTTATACATGGCCTGCTGATTTTTGTACAGTGTTTTTATAGCTGATTATTTTGTCATGAACATATATACATTTATTATGCACTACTTTTCTAAATATTTTTTTCAATAGTCATTTTAGGCACATTTTTCACAGATGGGAGAACTCCTTTTGCAATACCTCATTTTTTTCACTTGGTAAAAATAATTTTATACCTTTGTTACTAAGAGATCTGCATTTATGGTAAACTTAATTTAAAAAGAGAAAAATGATAATATAATTTTCAATTTAGCTTTTATATATTTAAGTGCTGATAAATCTCAGTTGTTTGGTGCATTGGTGTGATTCTGTAGAGGAAAAAAAAAAGATAAAAGGCTAGCGTTAGCCAACCGTATACAAATTCTTCTCAGTCCTAATGAATATAATTACAGGATCCTATGGCATGGCAAGATCTTTCTAAATGGATTTTGATAGTCTTGAAAATATATTCTGATATTTGCTTCTAGTCGTAGTTGATAAGAATATTATATGGTAAATGTTTTGGCTTTTCGGTCGATGTGAACTCCCCCACCTACCCCCCTCATTGTATCACCAGAATGAATGACGGCTGTTTAAATATTTAGATCTTCTTCTGGGCATGCATGATGATAAAGCAGAGTAACATGGCTAGTGTTCATACAGGACCTATTGTAATGCACTAGCTCCCTCCTTTGTTTCACTTTACTTGACCCATTTGTTTTTGTTTTTTTAAATCCTCGTCGATCACTTTCCTCTTTCTCTGTCTGTCTTTCTGTGTGTGTCCACCGGTATCGTCTGCATTGCTCACACAGACACGTTGTTAAACGCAGACCCTCCTCGACCACGCTTCGACTCGGGAGGACGCTCGGTATCTAGGGCTGTCTCGGGAGGACACTCGGTATCTAGGGCTGTCTCGGGAGGACACTCGGTATCTAGGGGTGTCTTGTTAGTGAAGGGCGACGAGCACCCACCACCCACCCTCCTTTGTGATGTGGCATGCTTTGGGACATAACCTGAATGTGATTGATGTTGCAAGTTAACTTTGAGCCATTATGTGCAATACTTATCCTTTCCAGAAGAGTTATTCGCAGTGTAAATCATTTAATTCACACAAATCATGCAATCATTTACCCCCCCTTTTCCCCCCCTATAATTTATGCTGGTGTCTGCAAGGAAAAAAAACAAGTCTTTCTACTAATTTATACCTGAATTTATTTTTAAACATTAGTTTTGTGCTTATTTACTTATTTTGCTACTACCATGCTACTGTGATTGAAAACATTGTAAATACTAGGTCGATAATGTATTTAGCATTTGCTATTTTTTCAATTGAAATGTATAACTTTAATTTTGAGCAGATCTTTGTTATATTTTTTGGGGTGTTGTGTTAAACTTGTCTAGTTTTTCTAATTGCTGTACTGTGCTCCACGTTTTCAGATGAAAAGAATATTGATATGTTTAGTATTACTTGATTGCAAAAATTTCAATAGTTTTTAATTGTATGCTGGGAAGGTTTTATTTATTAACTTTTTTTACTTTTATCATTTGGATTTTTATTAAGTCATTTCACATTTATAAGTTCTAATTTTTTATTTTCCTCCTGATTGCGTTGCGCTACAATACAGACGTCAGTTTTTACAGTTGGTTTGTAGTATTGAAGTAAGAGGCGAAGATCCAATGTCATTCATTTGCAGCCAACTATAACTGTATGCATACATTTGAAGTATTTGTAATGTGAGATGTTGAATGAATAAAACAACTGTGAGGAACCCTCGTGTGACCTACTTTTGGCAAGTGAAGTGAACTGAAGTCAATGATTTTTACAGAAAGTGAGAATCTGTACTTTTCAGACTATTCAGCTTTATTAAGATAAAATATACTCTGTAGGTCTTATCATTTACTACACACCAGGTATGTTTGTCACTTAGCAAAAAGAAATGTCATGGCATTTTTACCTCGAGCAAATATTGATCTCAGTAATAAGTGTTGGGCGTGGCGCAATTGAGGGACTTCACTGCCATCTACTGGTCATATTTTACCTGGAGCTGGACGTGAGTCATGTGATCCATACGTCGGCCATGAACTCGTGACACGAGGGGCGCATTCAGGGAAGTCTTGAGTAAACGAGGCGCGGGAAATAGTCAAAAATGTCCAAGACCGCTTACGTGCATCGATGTGGCTCTCAGTTACACTGTAGTCAAACAAACGAACCAAATGAATATTTGATAGATCTACCAGCCACTAATGCTCAGAAGAAACAATACGAAAACTGTTGATCATCGAAAAAGGGACAATTTACCAGATTTCGCAACCACGCTACAAACAAGCAAACTAAACATTAGAGCTCACCTGAAGCCCCTCCAGCCCTGCGCCCCCGGCAGCAGGCCCCCCAGCAGGAGGTCTCCCAGAGGGCCCCCAGAAGGAGGTCTCCCAGAGGGGATCCCAGCAGGGCCCCCAGCAGGAGGTCTCCCAGAGGGCCCCCAGAAGGCGGTCTCCCAGAGGGGATCCCAGCAGGGCCCCCAGCAGGAGGTCTCCCAGTGGGTCTTCCAGCAGGAGGTCTCCCAGCAGTGATACGAAAGCAGTGAATCACTCTCCTTTCCTTGACAACGGTCATTATATGCTTAGCAACGGTCATTATATGCTTAGCAACGGTCATTATTGAAAAATAAGTCACCACCGGAAGTCGGGAAGGCCCATGCCTTCCCGACTTCCGGTGGTGAACGCACCCCAGCACTGAGGAGAGCCGAGAGATAAACCCCAGCGGGTTCGGTTTCTAAGCGACGTCAACGTCTTGGGCGGACTATTTCTCTGCTCATCAACACTACGGATGGTAATTGTAGAAAGACAGCGTGTGAAGTTGTTTTTTCGTTCTAACAAGTAACCGTGTAATAAGTCGGATAATGTATAGAACGTCGCCTTGTTCTATGGATGGGCAGTATTTCTAATACATCTTTAAAATACGTATTTCAAATACAAAATACTATTTTGTAATTTGTATTTTATTGAGATGATGAAAATGCCTTCGTATTTTG
>JAOPUD010000002.1:17332521-17351389 GCA_027122715.1 Trisopterus minutus
GTGGTTGTGGTCACCTCAGTTATTTTCCACAGTGGAGTTGAATCTATTACCTCAGTCGATTCATAATATCTGAACAAGGTTCAAGCGGTCACCGCAAGGGATGATGAGGCACTGAGTGGTTCCTGTCTGTCACAGTGGAACCGGCTACCTATTTTAAGTCTAGTAATCAGTTTGTACCAGTAGTGGAAATAAGGTGTAGGTAAAAGAACTCATGATGACTCATACACTTTATAATGATCAGCTTTTTGTGGTTTTGAGTAAATAAGTACATTTCCTGTGCTGGTCTCTTCGTTAAGATAAGCTGGATGAAGCAATGATGAATGCAGAAGCCTTGGAACGGATCCCTTGAGGTGGATCCTGGAGATGGAATGATGGGATGTTACCGGTTTCCAATAACTTGTTTGATTCTGATTGGGGGCAAACCAGTCAGATGTCCTAAAAGGTGTGCATGCCATCGACCAGCTTCTGCTTTATTTTTCTCACAGTATTCTTCAGAGGTAGAGTGAATAATTTGTCAACTTATTTGTGGGTGACTTCTCGGCATCTCTGCTGAGAGGTGTGAAGATAAGACGTGTGAACTAAAACTGGGTTTCCGACTCGACCAGCACAGACAGTACCGGGGGGGGGGGGGGGGGGGGGGCTGATAAAGGGTGCTCCGCCTCTATATTTCATTTAGATATTTTGAAAATTGTAATGTAACCTTCATTTTGGGGCCCCCCCTGGTACTTGGGGCCCTATGCGCTCTGCGTACTCTGCGTATGGGGAGCGATGGCAGCCTGATGCACAGGCTGCCATCGACGCCTGTGCATTCGCTCGCTGTCTCTTCTTTTTTCTCTTATCCGCCCCCAACTCTTGATGCCTTTTCGAGGCCATGTCCAAACACAGGTGTCTGCCAAACTTAATGATCTAATCGAACATACCACTGGGATGTGGGGGAGGGGGGCACCAAGAGGAGAGAGAGAGAGGACAGGAGATGCATCGTTTTCTCGAGCAAATGTTACTTTTGTATTGCTTATCTTATATAGCTTATATATTATATTGACACGCTTTACACATGTTCATTTTAAATATATTGCGTTATTATGATTATTATTATGATGATGATTTTTTGGTGCCCCCCCCAGGCACCTGGTGCCCTACACACAGTGCGTGTTCTGTGTGTGCGGTGCGCCGGCGCTGAGCACCGCCCATCTGACTCCTCCCGGGTCGTTTGCTTGAGGCTCGCTGCTCCGTACCTGCCCAGCCCCCCCCACCGCCTGATCATCTCCAGCTCCGTCCTCGTCCGTCTCCCAGGCGTCACAAGGGTGCCTTGGGTCTCCTGCTCACCCCCCTGTCCAGAACCTCTAGGTTTTCCGCTCTATCCCTGTCCTGCTACCTGGAGTGTTCGCCTGAGGTTCCCGGGCTCCAGTATTCAGATTTCCCCGAGGCCACCTGATCTATCCTCCTCCCACCCTGCTCGGTGCTCCTGGCCCCATGAGACATCTTTTGTGGAACTGTGGTTTTCATTTCTTTATCAAATCCTAACTTACTTTCCGGTGAGTCAGTTCAGTTCAGGTCAGTTCAGTACTTTTCTTAAGTGCCTTTCTAGTCTGATGTTTGGCTTATACCCTTGTTGTTCATCCTGTACCTCCGGTCCGGAGACTAGGATCAGGATGTGGAGTCATAAAGAAAATGTGGTCCTCAGTAAGAGCAGAAAGGACAACATTTTAATTTAAATGTAGGCTATAGTATTAAAAAATAATAATTCTACCAATAAATAGATCAAGGAACCATGAATGTTTGAGAATGATTCACATATCAATTAATTTGAATTTTAAGTATTAAGTCATTTAAAAAGTATTAAATGAGCAGTCGAAAGTCAGGGGGCTGATGCTGTTTCAGGGGAGGAGATCATTTACAAGAACAAGAGGCTCAATCAAGTGTGTCTGTGTGTGTGTGTGTGTCTGTGTGTCTGTGTGCGTGTGTGTGTCTGTGTGCCTGTGCGTGTGCACGCAGACCCACAGGAACTCAAAGGGGCGGATGTGTGAACTGCACTGAAATAGTTTTGCTAATGTTACGCGTCATAAATCAAGGAGACCCCCTCTTTTTCTGCTTCTAGAGACAACCCCCCCCCCCCCACGGCTCTGGGGACAAACTGGAACACACCCGGGGTTCCCAGAAGAACTTTCTGCGCTTTTTATTAGGATTTAAAACCTATTAATTCACTCATTCAACAAACAATCCTTCATGTCGGAGACAAGAGAACTCTTTTCTGAGACAAGAGAACTCTTGAGAACTCTTGTCTGGATAAAATGTGGCACCAAATTCACCGACCAGCATGCCCTGAGGGCAGAAGAGGTGTGGGGGAGTGATGCATAAGTCTATGCTAGAAATCACTGAGTCATAGGAAACATTGTAACCATTGTAAACATAAGGTCATGGAGGCTTGTTAGAAGTTTCGTTGGTTTATGCACACTATATATAGCTATTTGTAAATAACTCACTTATCAAGGTGTCCATTGTGAGAAGGCAGATTCATATATTTTAGTGACCTTATATGGTACAAATATTCACCAAATTTAAGTTTATCTACAAATAAATGCATAAATAAGTAGAATATTCACATGGATGTTGAGGCTGAATTATACACTCATCCATGAATTAAACCATTTCTTTATTTTTGCTTTGTACTATCTTACTCCATACTATATACTGCTCCAGACAATGGGATCATGTCAATCATGTAATTTAACCAAAAATGTAACAATGGGCTGCGATAGTTCCAAGACGTTATTCATTTTTTTACTTGGTCGACTTAACTCTTAAATCAGATTAGCTGTCATTCTTTAACTATAACTGCTTCCTTCTGACCAAACCCAGTTCTTCCCTGAAATCGTGTTTCAGTCCACCACAGCACTAACCCTAACCATATCTCACTATACCTTAAAAATGACCACAACCTACACAGAAGATTTAAGAAAAAAAAATAACAAGCTTTTATTTATGTTTATAAACGGTACAGAAAATATATTGTGACCCAGTGTAGCAGCGGTGTTAATCTTACAAAATGACCAACAGATTGTACACACGCACACTAAATGATAATTGCAACGACTTTACAGTCACATATAGAGCTAATCACTTCCTTTTAACAGTCATTCACTAGCATAAGTCACAAGTATTTTAAAAATCAATTTTCACCGCTTATAAAACCCATGTTACCATGGAAGCATGCTGTAACTACGGTAATTATTATCAAACTAATTAGGTATTAGGGACGAAAGAAAGTGTGATTTGCCTTGTAAAGTCAATCATTTGCCTCGGCTATACGTCATCAGGACCCTGCCTTGCTATGGCGTGGGAGAGTGTAGTGAGTTCTCCCGTGCGGTGGGAGATGTTGATCTTAACGCATGGTGACCAGTTCCTCCGAGGACGTGGGGTGGATGGCGATCGTCCTGTCGAAGTCGTCCTTGGTGGCGCCCATCTTCACGGCCACCGCAAAGCCCTGCAGCATCTCGTCACAGCCCAGGCCCTGCATGTGAAGCCCCACCACCTGCACAGAACCACACGCTGCACTCACTCCACCACCCTGCCCTGGTAGAGCCACCACCCTGCCCTGGTGGAGCGCCTTGTTGTTTGGTTTCTCTGGAGCCACATGGCAGCGTGCCGTCATCGGGCCCTGTTTGGACGTGTGGAGCTCTATATGGGTAGCGGTCTCTGTTTGGACGTGTGGAGCTCTATATGGGTAGCTGTCTCTGTTTGGACGTGTGGCGCTCTATATGGGGAGCTGTCTCTGTTTGGACGTGTGGAGCTCTATATGGGTAGCGGTCTCTGTTTGGACGTGTGGCGCTCTATATGGGTAGCTGTCTCTGTTTGGACGTGTGGAGCTCTATATGGGTAGCTGTCTCTGGACGTGTGGAGCTCTATATGGGTAGCGTTGACTTTGGTGTCGCAAGACAGTTGAGCTTTTCGGACACTTATTGTACAACGCCACGGGGTGTGTGGATGGTGAAGCTCCGTCTGAGCAGCGATTTATTAGAAAATCTGAAAATCACAAGTGGGCGTGTCCACCTAGATGTGTGCTGGATAGGTCAGTCCACCAGCCTACCCAGTGGACCGTAGCAAACGCTGCTCATCTGTCCGTCATACATCTAGGTGGACACGCCCACCTGTGATGTCAGAAGAGGCAGGTTTTCAAAAACAGCTTGTAACAGCCAATCACACTCACACCTGGTGGTGGAATATGTCCCCTTTAAAATGAGCAGTATGCAGGCTCAGCCAGGAGCGCAGAGGCCTGGGTTCGATTCCTATCCCTGGTCCTCTGCTGCATGTGCTCCCCTCTGTCTGCCATAACTTCCCGTCTTTCTCACTTTATCATAAAGCATAAAAACTAGGGCTGGGCGAGTTATCTTATTTAAACGTGATTAATACAAATACTATACTGTGCGAGTTATCTTATTTTAACGTGATTAATACAAATACTATACTGGGCAAGTTATCTTATTTTAACGTGATTAATACAAATACTATACTGGGCGAGTTATCTTATTTTAACCTGGTTAATACAAATTGACGGACGTTCAAAGGTTTTGCCCACAGATGTCAACATTTATATCAGAAATCTTTTTTTGTTTTTAGTTCCACTTACTTTACATCCAACTACACTTGCAGTAATTGACAGCCTGTTTACAATTCCAAAACCTGTGGTGCTTCTTATTTGAATTGAACTACACTTGTGGTAACTGTTGGTTTACAATAGTACTAATTAACTGCCTGTTCCGCAAGTTTCATATTCAACCCACACTGAGTCAATAAAACTCCCTCAAGATCACTTAGTCTAGTTTTTGCTTATTAAGTACATTTGGTATGAATGTGTCATTCCATTTGATAATGTAATTTAACTTCAATTGGAGTGGATTTAAAATAGAATTTTAAAAGAGTGATTAATCGCGACTTAACTCACCAATACTATGCGATTAAAACTTTTAATCGTTGCCAAGCTCTAATAAAAATGTAAAAACAAAAAAACAACAAAAGAGCGGTATCGTTTATCGCACTCAGACCCCGCCGCCATACCGTCTCCTCCGGGCCCACGCACACCAGCTTCATGACACACTGGGACTTCCTGCTGGTCATGGCGTGGTACATGGGTGTGAAGGACGTTGTGTACGTCTTCACGTTGTCCTTCCCTCGGCTTGTGACCGCCTCCTCTGTGACACACACGCACAACCAAACACAAAAGGTTACAATTATGCTGCACAAAATAGCTGAAAAAGATAGAGCATTATTATACACTTGGTCATTTGGGAGACACTTATCAATACATCTAATATAAGTAACACATTATTACCTATTATTGGTGTGGTCGTTCACCTCTACTAAAGACTATATATGAAAGACTGCTAAAGCTCCAGTCATATCGCTGAGTATCGTCTGGCGGTGACGAGGCAGATGTCAACAAACATAATGTTCATGGAGACTGCCCTCACCCGACCCCTATAGTCACAAGGGGGGGCTGTCCCAGCCTGTACTGTGTCAGTAGGAACTTCCAAAATGATGTAATCATTTAACAGATAGCCATAACAGAAAAGGGAATGGTGTTGAGGACCAAGAATTTTAAACAAGTACAAGCAAGATTCCGAGCTGCCCTACTTCTTAACATGAGTAAAGGGTGAAATTAGATTTTACCCTGATTGTTTTTCAGATGTTACAATGTTTTATACAACAGACACCAGGCGTTTTTTATTGAATTATACTAAGCATAACAAATACAATACACGGTTGTTCCTTGAGAGTTTTTCCCCACATCCAACAAATTCATTGAATTCATGGTGCGGAATGGGACTGCAGACCTAAACTGACTTCAACAAGCTCTAGACTGAATAAATCAGTTTGACCCATCAGAATCAGGTCTCTTCCATAGGCTCCATGGTCATTGTAGGAGCCTATGTTCCTCAACTCAGTGCTCTGATTTCACTGTGGTATACTACATTAATAGAGCTTTAATCTGTTCTGTGTATCCATCCAGCAGTCGGCGCTACAAGCAAGTGTTACTTGCACTGTGGTACATAAAGATTGTTCAACCGCAACGCTTTTGTTTCTTCCGATACCAACTTTCTCTGAAAGGGTGATATCCTATTGGCTTATTTATAGAACAGGGAAACGGGTAGAAAACATCTCCAAAACACGGATGTATCAAAGAATACACACCCACTGGTCTGTAAACTGCCAGTCTCTGCACTATTTCAGACTCAGATTAAAAAGTGTGTGAAATAGAATTATAAATGAATCCTCTAAACACGTTGAATATATATATATATATATATATATATATATATATACATATATATATAGGATGCATTGCATGCATGCAAGTTGTGGCAACACGGCAGTAAGCGACCCACCTTCTTCCAGTTTACTTAGGCCAAAACGGCACTTTATCCAACCAAACATAACTTTCACAAAATAAATAAACCCCTGGAGGAATCACTGGTCCTGCCCCTCCAGGAGGAATTCTGTCACCCAGGAGGGCCAGTCTCTCCACACGACCATACCTGGGAGAGCCCTGAATGAGTGCCCTGCTGCTCCACCTGCTCCACCTTCTCCTCAGGTGCTCTGCATCTAGTTCGCACCGGCTCCAATGCCCTGACCAGTGCCATCAGGTGGTAGACTGCTTCTACCACCTGTCCCCTGGGCTTCCTGGGGCGCTGGGCCGGAGCCAGGTCGTCAGTGTCCAAAGAGGGTTGAGCTTTGCGCACACTGATGTTTACATAGTAGCCGCCACGGGCTGTGTGGACGTTTGCAGCTCTGCACTGGCCAGGGGGTTTTCTGTCCGTGCCACAGAGGCTTAAGCTTCTGGGACAGATAGGACAGTCTGGTACATTTCATGTATAACATTGCTTATTATAAGGCTTCAACAGTACTAAAATGTCGTAGTCCCTGAGATGCCTCCCCCTGACTGCTCCTGACCCGCTGGCTGTCGCCCTGCAGGGCCGACTTCGCCCTCGGGGTGTGAGTGTGTGCATGAATGGGTGAATGTCAGGCAGTATTGGAATGCGCTTTGGATAAAAGAGATATATAAATGCAGTCCATTCACCATATCATTTAAAGCCTACTGACTTAATATACTTTA
The DNA here is from genome assembly GCA_027122715.1 of Trisopterus minutus. Classification (NCBI taxonomy): domain Eukaryota; kingdom Metazoa; phylum Chordata; class Actinopteri; order Gadiformes; family Gadidae; genus Trisopterus; species Trisopterus minutus. The sequence continues at coordinate 17,339,633 of JAOPUD010000002.1, forward strand.
TATATAACATATTCTTATAAAAGGCGGAGGCTCACCCTCCGTCAGGCCCACGGTTCCTATGGGCGGATGGGAGAACACGACGGTGGGGATGATGGAGTAATCCAGCTTGGAGTCCACTTTGCCATCAAACAGTCTGTGGGCCAGCTTCCTGCCGGCAGCGATGGCCACTGTCCACACAGACCAGAGCAGGTCAGAACAGACCAGAGCATGTCAGAACACCCCAACCAGGAGCACACGCCTCGTTTCATTGTGTTTTGACCCCCCGTTGAGATACGGAGGGCCGGTCTTACCGGGGGTCAGCAGGGCTCTGCCACAGACATCCCCCAGCGCGTAGACCCCCGGGCGGGTGGTGTTCTGGAACTCGTCCACCACAATGTGGCCCATCTTGTCCGTCTCAATACCCTGTCCATGTTCAACACACACACAGAACCAACTGAGCCCTGATCCTCTGAGGGAAGAAGAAGCAGAATCAAAGTGCGCAGAATCATAAAGAACGGGGGGTAGTAAGTGCATTAGGTGCTGAATTAATAAAGTCACATTAAATCCTTGATGGATGTCTTATTTGTATTAATTTAGATCCTGTAGATCTCTGGCATATGGCAATTCCAAAAGAGGATATTATGACGGTTTACCTTTCAGGCTTTCTATTTTTTGCCTCCAATCTACTGAATAACAAACTGTCTTAGAAAGGGTCATCTTTCAAACGGTTTAGACAAGTTTCCAGCAATACACGTCACAGTATTTTTCGTTAACATAAACTGATTTCTGAAATGCAATCATGCAATATTGACTAAGATCATTTGTATTACTGCTAATTGTCTGTCCTTATTTGTATTGACTGTACGATGTAACAAATGGCCCTAGTACTACATCTTATTATGCTTTCTACTCCCAAGCCCAAAGCAGATAGTGGGTTTTGCATAATATGCAAAATTCACAAACAAGTAGTGGTAGTATGAATTAGGTCAGGCATTGAGCAGAGACGGGCTGGTCACCATCTGGCGGGTACGGAGACCGGTCGTGTTGGGCTCCCTGCCGATGGCCCACAAGAGGCAGTCCACCTCCTCGATGGTGCACACCTCCTCCTCCCCGCTCCTCCTCTCAGGGTCCTTGGTGGAGAGTGTGACTTCCAGGCCGCTGGCTGATTTCCTCACCGACTTCACCTGTGTGTTCTTCCACAACTCTATGCCAGAGTTTTCTATTTCTTTCGTGCAATTTGCACTAATCAGGCTGTCAAAGTTTCTTAACACCTGTGTGCACAAACGTCGAAAGAGGGGAGAAAAGATTTGAGTAAAATAAGTATAAATATTATTTAAATAAATAAATGATTTCAGCACTCCGAATAATGGATAAATAAAAGTTGTCATCAATTATGCATTCAGCCTCAATTTCCCATCCAATGTGACTCACGCCACTTTTGATGGACAAGGCTGAGGGCAAACTTAGCAGCAGCATTGTGAACACAGCAATGCACACATGAGTCTCGTTCACAACCTAGCTGAGTGTTCAAGATGAACATATTAGACAAGTTAATGACACGTTTCTTACCCCAGTCTGTCTAATTATGAGGGAGGTTTTAGACCCCAGGGTGGATAAAATGCCTGCCATCTCGACAGCAATGTATCCTGCGCCCACAACCACACTGCGTCTGTTGGGGAAACGTTTGATGGAACCAGGAAACAAAATCATGTGAAAGACTTTTGAGTCACACAAGTAGACTCTAAAGGCTTACCTGGGCATGGTTTCTAATTCAAAGAAGCCATCGCTTGTGATGCCCAGACTTGCACCTGTTTGCAAAACAAAAACCATCTCAGATACTTCAAGTTGCTCCAGCTAGTCTTGACAATTATCTTATAGTCCGACATTGTCCACATTCACGCCACGATCAACTGCCTCAAGAGCATCTTCATTACCTGGAATTTGATCATCACTCAGTTCGGTAGGGCGCCCTCCGGTGGCGATAAGGATGTGTGACGCTGTGTACTTTTTTCCGTTCACCTCGATGGTCGGTTCAGCATCATCTGTGAAGCTGGCGTGGCCTTCAATCGTCTCTATTTCAGCCTTCAAGATACAGGTGGCGATATATTGTTACTTTGAGATCAAATCTTATGTTGCACGTGAAGTTGCACAGTATATTCCTATTCTGTGATAGCCATGACATTTATGACATCACCCATCACAAAGGTGGTTATTGCCATTTAGCCACCAGGCTGGGAAGGTACAGTTAAGGACATGTGATTGAACCAACCTTATCAAGGTTATTGCGGTAAATGTCGTTCAGCCGACTGACATAAGCATCCCTTTTGGTCTTGAGGGTTCTGTAAAAAGCAAAACAAATATAATTGTATCATTATTGTGGTAATGTAACTGCGTCTTAAAGGGGACACCCTCCATATTGAAGTGTCCTCACGGAGTCGTCATGTTTTCTGCACCCATCCTGTAGAGCTGAACCGTGTTTGTGAAAGAAGAGGTTTGTCTTTCACCATGTGCTGCTTAAAACCTGTACTTCCTTCTTCTGGTGGAGGAAGTTGGTTCCTTGTTGAATAATTCACTCGCGCTTCCTTAAGTTACGTCCCCGCACCCATTCTCCCTATCAACCATGACATCGGCAAAAAGCAACACACCCCGGATCAAGTGCCTAAGGAGAGGTGAACTCTGTACTCCAAGGAGGCCAGTGGGAGAGTGGACTGCAAGAACTGCATGCAAGTCAGCAGTCAGCTGTCATTTGTACTGCTAACAGCCAGTACTCCTGGTTAAACTTACCCCCAGTGGAAATTTGAATGTCCGACTTCAAACCCATAATCTGAATGATCGTGGAGGTACTCTGCATGGACGGCCGCGTTCCACATAACCTGTTGAACAGGATCATGATAAGCAAGGCAGAACCATCACCCAGCACTGCCCACAATAACCAGTCTGTAGGCATGAGCCTCACTTTCTCTTGAATGACATACATCTCAATTCCCTGTCACTTTGGATAAAAGCTTCTGCTAAATTCCAAAATAGTTAAAATAGTGTCATAAAGTCATCCTTTAAAACATAACAATAACAGCAACAACCATAAACAAGAGCCGTTATGTAGGCCATGTATTAAGGTAGGCCTTCACACGCACCCGACCCTCACCTGAGGTCACTACCACGACAAATACGCCTCCATGAAAACACTGAACAGGGATTGAACTTATACTTTACCTTCTTTGGGACACAGCCAACATTGACCTTGAGAGGGGAAACAAATACCATGGAGGATCAAAATACAACAACCTGATCAAAGAAAGAAAGTCATAGTTTCATAAACGTTTCTTTGTAGTCTCAGTATGTGTTGTTAAATTGTAACTTCTTTGGCCTAACTGAAAATATCGGGGTTGGTGGGAAGGGGAAGGCTGGCGGGGCGGTCTGTGTAAACAATACAGGGAGCCAGACTTTTGGGTGTGAGGCAAGAAAGCAGAAGCTGTAACAGCCGAGACAGTGGAATAACGACTTATCCAGGATAACTTGTTACTCACGCAGGTACCTCCGAGTTTGTGGCTCTCTATCACCGCGGTGGACGCTCCTAGTTCGGCTGCTCTCCGTGCGCCTGCCAGACCCCCAGAACCACCGCCGATCACGATCAAGTCGAACCGGGTCACCGAATCCGAAGCCATTCTTCGCGAGTTAACTGTATGTCTTCGAACAGATCAAGGAAACGTTCAGTGGGATTAAGCACCGGTGTTGTGTTCTGGCAATCTGAGAATTTGTTGTGACCAGGAAGCAGGGCGCGTTGTTGATACAGACGGTGGGAGGGTCAAATGGAAGCAGCGTTGTGTCATTATGAATAACAACAATGGTGTGCAAATCCCAGAACCATGTTTGACAAAAGTCATGGCGAACCTTACACGGGCTACATTATAAGGATACCTCACAATAAAATGGTAAGCAACCCCGATTTGCATCACGGAGTGGACGCATTATATATCGCCTTGACCGCTATGGAAATATAGTCATATGTAGAACTCACTGGTCACAAGTCTAAGGCACACTCAGGTCATACTGTATCTGATTCTGCAGGCGTTAGTGTGCAAACATGCATCATACAGCGCTCATCATATTGAGCATTAATGCAGGTTTGCTTTGCGTCGCCCAAAGTTAGAGACCGGCGGCTCACCTTTGTAACGCCAGAGACCGTGAGACCATGCCAGAGAGTCGTCTGTGTAGTCTAATAAACATCATAACTATATTTTCTTTACATGTCGGTTACATATGCGAGTTCATTCCGGCGCGTGTCCTTACGCACCACGGCGTCCAAAGACCTCTGACCACTTCCTGTGTCAGCGCACGGAAAAATGTTATTACTGCACTGTTGACGGAAATGCAATCATCAATCCCTAAAGTGATACTTGTATCATGATACCCTGCCCTCCATCCACCAAATAGTTTAGAATAGATACTCAAAAAATGTGTATGTACCTTATTTTTTCTGTGTAAGTATAACGGGGGATTGGCTAGTGGACAGCGTTACGCTGTTGGCGTAGTTTACGATGGCTACGCACGTTTTCTCCAACGAAACACTTCCGAGAATGGCTACTATTTACGCAAATGGTAGCACACACCGTGAACTGCCAGCCGTAGAGCTCTCTCCTGAACGCATTTGATTCAAAAACGGAGGATTGGCGGTGTATAAAAGATGGATTCATATCGATGAAGTACCCGATGTTTCACACACCGGTTTTCAGGTTAGTGTTAACATATAACGTGACACGTATATAGCGTTACGTCGGGTTAATGTCCACAACACCCGCTTGTAGCCGGGGCCTTCCTCTTTGTGTTCTAGGGTGGACGTCTCTTAGTAATCCATATCAGCCCGTTTACAACACGGTGTTCTCTAACGCTTATTGTTACTGGATTCAGTCCCACACCTCGGTTTAGTTTTACGTGTAAATCACATCGAAACTAAATCGTATGCTCGTTTGTGATGGGAGGGGCTTGAACGACCCCATTTTTTTTTTTGCAATGTTGTGTCGCCTCGAAACCTGTATTTTATTCATAATATGGATAATCTAATTGTGTAATTGATGTATGTTCACAGGGATCGGACGGTACCTGAAACACCACCCTGGAATATCTGCCTGTATACGGAGATGGACGTTTTTGCATTGTAAATAATATCCCCACTGGTCTTGGAGAAACGTGCAGACTGAACATAAACAGCTTACCATGAATCACGTCAAGTATCCCAAAGTGCCGGCATCTCTTTTGCATCGGCAGGACTCATTAGGTTTGAATGGTCTCTTGACTTCACCTAAAGTTTTGTATTGTGAGAAGTGCGGATTTGCCGCCACACAGACCGACGATTTTGAGAATCACATGCGGGAGCATCTTACTAGATTTTACTGCTTTTACTGCAATCACGTCTCCTTCACTAAGAAGGAGCTGGAGATTCATTTGCTACAGCACAAGTACCCGTTCAAATGCCAGTTCTGTGGGCAAGGGTATATGAGGAGGGCGCACCTTTTGGAACACATTGAGCGCTTGCACAGTAAAGAAGTTGGCCCAGAGTTAAACCACGCTCAGACGACCATACCAGAGGCATTTTGTCTTTCGTCTGCGTTTCCGCCTGGAGTTCATAGAACCAGCGTGCCCACGGTAAAAGTTAGAATACCTGTTCCTGTCGCACGAAATGACCACGGCAACAAAGGCAAACAGCACCGCAAAAGGGTAGACTTGAATGTTACCCATGCCCCCAAAGTTAGCTCAGAGCTAATGTCCCAAGGGAAAAACTTTGTTCAGCATAACATGGCTCTAACGGTCCCGCTCCCAGAAGAAGTCTCCATCCCTGCTGGCTGCATGGTGGAGCTGATTGAGGTGAAAACCGTCAACGGTACAAAGGAACTGAAGCTGAGACTTGTGTCTCAACAAGAAAATAAGTCTGTGCTGGACGAGCCAGTGTTACAACACTCAGCGTTAAACCACCAACACCTCCTAAAGTCAGGTCATGCGGAGAAAAGCAGCGTTAACCGTAAAATATCCACAACAAAGGAAGTTAACGTAGAACGACCGGGCACCTATCAGACTACCACAGTCAAAACCACCCTGAACACAGTCCACAGGGGCGTGTCTGGCACGAAAAGAACACTGAAGGAGTCGCTGATCCGAAATGTGGACATACCCTACGCTTTACCCACCAAGGTGCCCAGAATCACTGTTTATCCAACAAGGCAGGGCGTGGGTGCACCCATAACACAGACAGTCACACTGGAACCTCACGCAGACCCCCCTACACCTGTCATCACCGACAGGACGCCCAAGAAGACAACCAGCGCGGCCCTTCAGCCGAGCAGGGGAGCCCCGTCCTGTAAACCGCCACACAGGGAGAACACAGGGATGGAATGTACTGCAGGGCCCCCCGAGGTGCAGGTGGCTGTGAAAGAGGAGCCACACGACCTTGGTAATAAGACAACAGCTACTCCCGGGATAAAGGAAGAACCACTGAAACAGAATGACCAAACAAGACGAAATACATCTCCTTCCATTTCCTTGTGCGTTTCCACTCCTGCTATAGCCTGCACAACCACGCAAACCTTCTCGGAGTGCAAAAAGGAGAATGTGGCCGTGGATTCGACTATACTGATGACCATGCTGAAGAGACCTGGAAGCCTGCTTGGCCCTGAGTCCACCAAACAAACCAAGATGGAGGACTGTTCATCTCCCCATAAGTCCAGCGTTTGGTCCGACTCCGGGGTTGGCGGTAACATGTGGTTTGAAGCCTTTCCTGTTATCTCCTCCGTGTTTTCTTTAAGCCAACAGCAGGACGAGGTTCAGAGCTCAATACGACCCTTGGTCAAGGAATTGCGTGGCATTGTTATGAGGAAGGACAGCCCCTCGGGGCAGGACTCCACAGATCGCAGTGAACTAAGAGCAGCCATTACTGAACCCAAAGAGGAGGTGGTGACAACCAGTCACTGTATGCCAGAGGACAAAAAGGATAATGCTGGTACTGGAAAAGGACTACTGACTGAAGAGTCATGTGATGTCAAAAGTCCACCTTCAGAACATTGTTCTCAACAGACTCAAACACAAGCCAATAAATATTATGTCAAGGAAGAAACCTCCAGCACTAAAGGGAAGGACAGTAACCAGAATAATCAAATTCCCACCACCCAACATGAGCACCTGACCGGTCAACAGGCCTGCGTTAACATCACACCTCATGATGCTCCTGTTGCTGACAGTCAAGGTCAATCGCCACAATCTGCCCCCAAGAAGGAGGATGGCTCCACTAAGTTCCTCACCGTCTCCTTAGAAAGGATGCACATGGACTTCTGGACCAAGAAGATCCCTAAGCGTTCAGAATGCAGGACTCGCTCTCCCATGCGGGGGTTGTGCCACAAAGCTTTTCTGTACCCGGCACCGTTGAGACTGGGCCAGCCGGTGATACGTCCGGGACCAAACCAACCAGTCGTAGTGCTGAACCACCCCAAACCCATCGTCCCCAAAAGGACTGACGTGGACCACCTTTCAGAAGCTCTCGTCCCCCCCGAGGTGCTTCCCAAGTGCCAGATCCTGAAGATGCGGTTGAGCAAAGTGATGGGGGAGAAGTACGAGGTCATTGGGTGCACTGTAGGTTTTTTTCCCTGAGCTTATTTTTTACATAAAACAATATGAATAACAAACTGACAGTTGAGCTACATTCAAATATTCCCATTTGTTCAATAGCATTTGTGAAAATAAAGTTGTATAGTTACAAGTTGAACATTGTTTCTTTGGGTGTGGGAATATGGTGTGTGTATATACAGTGCAATGCGGTCTCCCTACCTTTGGTGTTGGAATGTGGACCATCTATTGCGCTATTGAAATGACCAAAGTGGGGCTTGCTTTGCAACCACACTAATAATGGATTGTAGTCATTACGGATCTATCTATATTTGTAAATACTAATTGCTGTCAGATGTGTAGATTTTTAGGTTGAAATGCGGTGTAGAAGCTCTGCCAATGCATGTGCAGCATACGCTTAGGGCAATATGTCTTCAAATGTACTGTTTTTCTTGCGCTTGGTGTCGCTAGTCTACCCATCCATTATGCTGAAGCAATATTTACTGTTCACATTTCAAGAACATTTTAAACAGCCAATCTGTTCATACAAAATACATACATTAAAAAACAATCTTTCCCTGACCAAACCAGCCTCTTCATGACCACCATCTACGAGGAAAACCAACTTGTCAGAATAGTGTTCGCTGGGATAATGCACACTACTGTTTTATAGAAGAAACCCTGTATGTACTTTATCCAACCTAATCTATTTATGCTTACGTATTTTCCTATCGCCAATGAAACTAATGGTATACCGTGTTTTCTAGTTGGACCTTGGTCCTAGTTCTTATTTAATGTTACACAACTCAAGTCATTATATATATACATATATATATATATGTATATATATATTATTTTTTTTATTTTTTTTCCTTCCTGCAGTATTATATCTTGCATTTCTATTACATTCTCAATATAACGGGCTACTGACATCCGTTCAACTTTACGTATTGGTTTTGTTGGTCTTTAACGGCACTTCTTTGTTTGTTCCTTCTCATTGATGGATGGACAGATCATCAAATTGTGTAACACTGTTGAAATAAGAAACATCTATGACAACAAAGAATTGTAAAATACTTTAAAATGAATTGTCAATGTTCATTTGACAGTTTTTCTTATCAACATCCGTTTTGCCATCATCTGCATTTTCTTAACAAAATTTTTTGATTAACTTTTTATTAATAAAGAAAACATACAATATTGTGAATTAAGTGGTCTGCTGTTCCTCAACACATATACCAGCCATGTACCTCAGGTAGAGAACCTTAAGGGAATCAATTCTAAGCATTTAACAAGCTTGTATATACTTTTGTGTCCATACTAATTACCTCACATAAAATTAAGAAAATTAAAATAATGGCAATTTCATTTTCAATTCTTATAATATCCTAAGGATGCATCCATGCTTGGCTTAAATTGTATTCAGCATCTTAAGTAAATCATGCTGTTGTTCCATTACTACAGGAGCAGAGATTTATGAACAAATAGCACATACTAAAATAACAGGAATCAAAGTATTGACCGGACAAACCGTTCCACAGATTAAATTGTGTGTATCATCACACCTTTGTACACAATAAGACCAGAACCAGGTCCTCTTTGGAGCACCAGTGTGTTTGTGCGAGGGCCTGTTAACAGATAACATTAATGAGAGAAGGATCTCTAACAGAGTGCCATTAAACTGCCCTAGCACAGCAGTCATATAGCGTACAACATGTCATTAACTCAAAAATACTTGAATGAACCCCAGGGGGGAATTGGGTAATGGTAATGGTTAATGCAAGTTTAACAACACACAAAGGAATAGGATTAAATCAGAGAGAGACATCCTCTCTGATTGGTAGATGTCCCCAGGTCCCAGCAGAATGTGTACACATTCCTTTTCAATTGATTGTATATTAATATATTTAATATAATGTGATTATATAAACAAGGTTTATATAATTTGTATATAATGTTATATTATAGTTACGATTAATATATCCGAGACAATGACACAACTTCAGTAAGATAGAGGGTACATGAGGATAGTTTAATCTGTTCCAATCCCTAACAGGTGAGAAGAGCCTGCATGAGCCACGGGTTAGCCTGTACAGACGATCTTATCACCCTCCTGAACAGCCCCAGAGGCTATGTAAGTAACCAGTTAAATCTCCTGTCCCGTTATCATGATAAGAGTATAACGATTTTATTCAAATCTAAAATAGACGTCAAGCTGTCTCACTGCCGCAGCCTTCCTGCCTCTAGTCGCTGCAGTTTCAGCCCAGTGTTTTTTGTAGGTGGAAATATATACTTTGTCTGTTTGTCTTGCTGAACTTGGGAGAAGGATTTGTGTCTATATTAGCTTTTAAGGTCAGACAGACCAATTTTCTTTGTGCAATCAAAACGTTTTGCATTCCAATCAGAAAAATGTATGTATCAAACTAAAATAATTGCTTTAAAAGTTTATGAGCAATATAAATGTTTTTTTTGTGCCCTTTGTCCCCTTTGGTCAGACTAATGGTTTGCTCTTGGTGATTTGTTTCGTGTTTGGGCCTGCCTACGAGGGTAACATTTGTTTATATTTCTCGAGAACAAAAAATAAGTTTTGCACACAAACAAAATTACAAACAAAATAATGATTCAGAGAACAGAATGTTATGCATCTTACAACTTTTTAGGCTTGAGTCCTACGATCCCATGCTACTTCTCCACCTCATCAAACTATGTATTTTTAATTATTTTGACCCCTAGCAGCAGAATTGAAATATTTAAGGCTAAATAGTAAATAATAGTAGGACTGAACCTTGCAATAATGAAAGAAGCGAAGACATTGAGTGGAATCAAGATTTTTAAGTAAGTAAGAAAATCGTTTACAAAAGTTATTTACAGATTGCATGAGCAGAAATCATACAGGGTCAACATGGAATGCAGCAGCTAGGGCCTTGATACATGAGCAGTGAAGAACCAGTAAAGGTCAAGAGGGCATGGCTATTGCAGCAGCCTGTCGATGTCCTCTCTAGTGATGAGTTTTGTTAAGATACAGTTCTGAGGGCTTTGGTTTGTTCGTGTGGTCAAGTTGAGGAGTACGATCGGGAAGGTGGAGTGGAATCTGAGGATGTCTTCCACTGTGTCAAACATCTGGAAGGAAGAAGTTGACTCTTAGGGTCAGGGTTGGGTTTTGGTGTTCGAGCATTAGCATAATAGTTAGGGGTTAGGGTTGGCTTTTGGGCTCAGGTTTCAAGGGTTAGGATTTGAGAAAGGACAGGGGCCCCTGGGGTCCAGCCTCCAGAAGAACCAAGCAGGACCGTGTATGGGGGATAATCCCAGGACCGGGCCCTCAGGACCGGGCGTAACTGAGTTTGCAGCCCGGTCCTGAGTTTACGGTCCCATGACAGCCCCCAGGGCCCCATGACGGCCCCCCAGGGTTACACCACTCACACAGCCCACGGTCCCATGATGGCCCTCAGGGCCCCATGACGGCCCCCAGGGCCCCATGATGGCCCCCCCAGGGTTACACCACTCACACATCATACATTCTACAACCATTGTCTGACTCTAAGTAATAAGGTTAGTGTTCGTAATAAGTTAGTGTTATAAACAGGGTCAGTGTTCGTAATAAGTTACTGTTATAAACAGGGTTAGTGTTCGTAATAATTGAGTGTTATAAACAGGGTTGGTGTTCATAATAAGTTAGTGTTCTAAACAGGGTTAGTGTTCGTTATAAGTTAGTGTTATAAACAGGGTTAGTGTTCATATTAATGTTAATAGTGCATTAATATAACACGTTTCTATATGTTATATATATGTATATGCTATTACTCACGTCGTTTTCCCTTTGGCCTGTTCCCAGGGCATACTTGTTCTTGTGTTCAATGAAGCGTATCCTGATGTTGTATACTTTTTTCTCGTGATACACCGCCAGGACAAAGGGGGCGCTGTGGGTTCCCTTGGAGCAGTCCCTCACCAGAAAGGCTCCATCCTGACACGGTTCATATTCATGAATACAAAGCACTCTGAAGTGGAAGAGATGGATGGCCTGCTGTGTGTAAGGTAAGGGGTTAACTGATGACCTTGTTGACGAGGTGAAGGGCATGCTCTGCACCGGCCCTGTCGCAGCTCCCCACGTACCAGTCGTCGTGGTGGAAGGGCTGTGAGAACAGGGAACGAATGTATATATATATATATATAGACTCTGGATTATTTTTT